>QVTF01005082.1:0-29582 GCA_003573665.1 Oxygymnocypris stewartii
TTGTATAATGTATACATTCATTACACACAGACTGATATATTTCAAGTGTTTATTTATTTTAATTTTGATGATTATAACTGACAACTAATGAAAACCCCAAATTCAGTATCTCAGAAAATTTGAATATTGTGAAAAGGTTCAATATTGAAGACACCTGGTGCCACACTCTAATCAGCTAATTAACTCAAAACACCTGCAAAGGCCTTTAAATGGTCTCTCAGTCTATATGACCAGCACCTGTATAACATACTGCCTGTTTGATTTATAATAATTATGGCTAGATGATCATTAAGAAAATAACCTCCCAATTCTAATATTGCTATTGAGGCCAATTTGTACTCTTTAACTCTTACTTTTATTTCACAGGACTTACTTGTATTCTATAACCATTACCTGTATTTAACAAGTCTTACCTGAACTATACAACTCTTACTTGTATTTCACAGGACTTATATGTACTCTATAATTCTTACCAGTATTTCACAGGACTTACCTGTAGTCTACAACTCTTACCAGTATTTCACAGGACTTACCTGTAGTCTACAACTCTTGCCTGTATTTCACAGGACTTACCTGTGCTCTACAACTCTTACTTGTATTTCACAGGACTTACCTGTACTCTACAACTCTTACCAGTATTTCACAGGAATTACCTGTAGTCTACAACTCTTGCCTGTATTTCACAGGACTTACCTGTACTCTACAACTCTTACTTGTATTTCACAGGACTTACCTGTACTCTACAACTCTTACTTGTATTTCACAGGACTTACCTGTACTCTACAACTCTTGCCTGTATTTCACAGGACTTACCTGTAATCTACAACTCTTAATTGTATTTCACAGGACTTACATTTACTCAACAACTCTTACCTGTATTTCACAGGACTTACATGTACTCTACAACTCTTACCTGTATTTCACAGGAATTACCTGTACTCTACAACTCTTACTTGTATTTCACAGGACTTACCTGTACTCTACAACTCTTAATTGTATTTCACAGGACTTACCTGTAATCTACAACTCTTAATTGTATTTCACAGGACTTACATTTACTCAACAACTCTTACCTGTATTTCACAGGACTTACATGTACTCTACAACTCTTACCTGTATTTCACAGGACTTACCTGTAGTCTACAACTCTTACCAGTATTTCACAGGACTTACCTGTAGTCTACAACTCTTGCCTGTATTTCACAGGACTTACCTGTGCTCTACAACTCTTACTTGTATTTCACAGGACTTACCTGTACTCTACAACTCTTGCCTGTATTTCACAGGACTTACCTGTAATCTACAACTCTTAATTGTATTTCACAGGACTTACATTTACTCAACAACTCTACCTGTATTTCCACAGGACTTACATGTACTCTACAACTCTTACCTGTATTTCACAGGAATTACCTGTACTCTACAACTCTTACTTGTATTTCACAGGACTTACCTGTACTCTACAACTCTTACTTGTATTTCCACAGGACTTACCTGTACTCTACAACTCTTACTTGTATTTCACAGGACTTACCTGTAGTATACAACTCTTACCTGTGTTTCACAGGACTTACAGTATATGTACTATATAACCCTTACCTGTATTTCACAGGACTTATATGTACTCAACAACTCTTATCTGTATTTCCCAGGACTTACCTGTAGTATACAACTCTACCTGTGTTTCACAGGACTTACAGTATATGTACTATAACCCTTACCTGTATTTCACAGGACTTATATGTACTCAACAACTCTTACCTGTATTTCACAGGACTTACCTGTACTCTACTACTCTCTTACCTGTATTTCACAGGACTTATATGTGACAGACCACTCATGGACTGTTTTATCGATGTCCTCAATATGTTTTCTGGGTCTGGGAACATTTCATTTGCATTGCTGTCTATGCAGGGTCAGAGAGCTCTCAGATTTCATAAAAAATATCTTAATTTGTGTTGCGAAGATGAACGAAGGTCTTACAGGTTTGGAACGACACGAGGGCGAGTAATTAATGACAGAATTTTTGGGTGACTAAGCCTTTAAATTAACCTGACAATGGCATTGGAAGAGACTGGTTTGCATCCATATCATTTTGTTTGCATCCATATCACTAGATGTCAGCATAAGCCTGCACAAAATATTAATTGAGTCCTCTAGTAGAAGGCAGCATTATAACATCACCATTTATTAACATGTGACTTTTGCGTTAACAGCCTAAAACCATAATGTTAGAACTAACATGTTTAAATGTTTAAACTAACAGAACCTATATATCATTTAGATTAACAATTATCATTACATATATTATCAAAACATATTAAGAAATGTGACTGTGATGGATAAAATTACCAACAGCTGTGTTATAAGTGACAACATATCATTCAGTGCCTTAAGCACAATCTCTTCAAGTTTAAGTCCCGAATGGAAGATTAATGACATTACTTCACTTTTTCTTTAAAAAACTGCCATCCGTCAACCTAGCAAAAGAACAGTCCTGTGACACTCGTTGTGTGTGTGATGTAAACACTGAATGTTTTGTACCCTGTAATTTGCTGTGAGGTACATAGCTCATAGTTCCTTGTCATTGCCGGGAGCTATTTGACGTTGAGGTCAAAATTCATAAAATGTTAAACATGCAGTACAAGAAAGGCTTTGTTTTGATTCAGATGTCATTCAATACATACGTTAATTAGAATAAAACAGACTTTTAGGACAGTCATGATTTTGAGATGTTGTGAATATGGCGGCTCACAAAGGAAGTCATTGGGTTTTGCGTAGGGTGTGGTAGATGATTGTTCATGTCGAAGCAGAGAAAGTATGTAAATAAGGGTGGGCCGACTTAGAGGACAGAAACACGACGCATAACACGATAGAAGAGGGTGGGAAAAAGGCCATTTTAAACCATTTCGCTGACTTATAGACAAAAACAAACTGGCTGAAATCAGCATGAACGGGCATTTCTGTTAAGAAACACCATAACAAATGTTTTTACATAAATACAAATTAGTATTTTTTAGTGTACTGTCTCTTTAAAATGTTAATACAGGATTTGTTTTCTAAAAAAATCAGTTTGAAAAAAACAAACTCTATTCCTTTTATTGTTTTTTTATATGAACATAGATCTATGACACTCACGCACATGCATTTTACAATGAAATTATAATGAATTATAAAATATACAACACATTCAATCATCACAGACTTTGAAAAGAGTACATTCCATGCATTCTTAAAGGTCAGAAAGTTCAAGACCTCTCTGCAAGTCTCCATCCGGTAAATATTTTCTCAAAGACTGCAATCACTCATAACAGTCTATTTCATACACACCAGATTAAATATATTTTGGAAGCATAACAACCCAAACCAAACATTCATAATAAAAAGTTTATACAAAAAAAACGTATGTTATTATACAATAACACTACATGCAAGTAGATTTGCTTAATATCAAATGAATGCACATATTGCACCATATACAATTACGAAAAAATAGACAAATTCGTAAGTGAACAGAAATGATCCATATGTATTGCATATAGTGATGTTTTTTGTAAACAACATAACTTAATCAATTTAGTCGGTGGTTTTAAATGCAACATTTCCATTCAAACATTCTGATGGTATTTTACCATGCGTTCTCCTCATATCATTACAGTTATTTTTTGTACACTAAATAATGATGCTAATATCTGTACAGCAAAACACCCCAAAAAAGAAGAAAACCCATTAGATTTTAATCAGCCTGGTAAAAAATTTGCATTTCTGTTATGACAAGAAGGCTGATTACAGCCCAAAACTGTCAGGCCTGTGTTTACAGTATTTTTATGTGTACTTATAAAACATATTACAATATTCTTATATCATCTATATCCTCACATTGTCCAATGTTTTCCAGCTAAAATGTCTTCCCTACCATCATAATACAGATATTATTTCTACAAATATCTAAAGAAAATGCAACTGTGTTTAAAAGATAGATTAAATTCCCATGATATAATTATTATATCATGGATATTCTGTGTTTCTGTATATTAATAGAAAAATACAGGCAACAGCCAGTATAAAAAAGACATATTGCAATAAATCCCTGAGGATTTTGGGGAAAAATAACAAAAATACGAGGCTAAATATGAAGTGTTCATCCTATACAATAGCAATAAAGTCTTGTGTGTTATCCACTTTTCAGAATATGTATTTTGCTGGTGTTCCAGTTGTGTTTTCTTTATCCATTGTCCTTATCAAAAATCTTCTTCACTCAGAAGGCCATGTCTAAAAAGTGGTCTCTGTCGAACCCTTTCTGTAAAGCACAAAGAAAAAAACACCATGAGTGAGTGACGCGTTTAATCTTACAGGCACATAGTTGTTCCAGTAAGCACACTGGCTAGCATCCCAGATTTGAAGTGGAAGGCAGAACACGTTGGATTTCTTTTCTACCTGTGGTGTGTTAGGACATGCTCACGAGGAAATCACCTGAAATCCACATCGCAGGGTGTGGCTGAACGTCTACCTCCCATATCAACAAGCTTTAACTGTGTATTTGTGTGTTTTGGAAATAAGCAACTCAAATATGAGCGTGTTATTTCCCATCTGATTATCCAGTATGATATGAGTTCATTCGCATGTTTGTGTGAATGTGTTTATGTGAGCTTTTAAACAGTCTTCAAATAAACTGGAAAAAGTCTAGAGGGCAGGGCGGATTGACGGTAATCGTGATGTGCAACTGTACTGGTTTGTAAGGACAGTAGGACACAACACAAGGTTTTTTACTTAGTTGAATAATTTTTTTTTTACAATTTAGATTAATACAATTTATAAAATAAATATGATAAGTCACTCCAGGCATTGTTGCTATATGGTTGCTAGGGCGTTGGTTTCTAGGATGTTCGGAGAGTTGTTGCTGACTGACCTGAGTGTCCACTCAATGTCTTTAGATATGGCTCGAGTCACTCTTTTTATGTTAGTTTCACTTCGAAAATTGTTCAGTTTGGTCATTTAGAAAAATGCATGAGTTTTTCCAAACTGCGTGATTTTGTGATCGTTAGCACAAAACGGTGTGTGAACAGCTATGCACTAAAGTTTAATACTTGGTGTAGAGTCCAAGACTACCGCTGCATTTTGCAAAGAAAACACTGACACCTACTGGTGTGGATGAATTACACAAAACAAGACGTTTTCAAATACAAAATGCTTTTTCTAGCATATTTGTCCATCTCTAATTTAAAAGGATCTCTTAGTAAATAAAGTCACTTGTATTTCGTTGGTTGAGTGATCTGAAAATGGTGGCCACCAGTAGGGAGCGACCCGCTCCGTGTAGAATATGTAAGTCTCATATGAGTGTATGTCTATTTTAAAACACAATTGTCAAAAACTACTACTGAAGTTTTACCAAGGAAGAATGTTTGAAAATACTTTAAAGTAAATGTGAGTGGTGTTTGCTATGAATAAGTCGTCTTAATGATAGTGGTGTTTTGGACGGTTGCCAACGTGTTGCTGTGTAATTGCTAAGAGTGTTCTGGGTGGTTACTAGAGGCTTTGTTATGTGGTTGCTGGACTGTCCCAAATCACAAGCATTCAACCCCCGTGTTTCTACAATGTTCTGGTCTACAGATATGGCTTGTTCCCCTCCGGGAACATCGAGCTGCGTCGAAACGCTAGGGGAACGCCATCAGCGTTGTCCAGCTCTGAATCATATGTGATAATCAGTCAAAATTGACGGCCAGACGTCAGTGCGGTGACGTCACGACCAGGGATGCTTAAAAGCACGTGATGTGCAGCCGGCGCCAGCTTTTTGTCATTCAGCAAAGCTCTCTGTGTGTCAGTCGAATGTGTTCTGTGAGTCCTGTTACTATCAGATAGGAAATAAGAAAGTTTATTCTTAAAAAGATAGGCAAAAGAAAGACTAGAAGCAGACATATCAAAGGCCAATGAGGGCGAAAGTAGATCACGTTACAGACTGTGTGTTCCTCTCTGAATGGAGGCGAAAACTCTCTTTGAGGAGGGAGTTTTTTCACCTGCGTCCTCGCAGCACCTGCCACGCTGCCGCTGAGGCGGAGCAGTGGCTGTGCTCGCAGATGGATTAGATGGGAAGATTAAGACGGGTGATCCCCTATCTTCTTTTCCCATCAGAGCCAGCGTCCGCTGCAATGCTTTGTGCTCCCACCGGGCACGCTCCGAGGAGTGGTGTCCGCGCCTATGATCTCCCAGTCCCGCTGCTGCTGAGGCACCGCGGTGAGTGAGATCACGGGGATCGCACCTAGATCTGGCGGACGGGGTTGGAGACGGGTTCGCCCTATTTCCACCTGTATTCCCCAGGTCTAGCGCTCTCGGTATACACACAGTTTTTGCTGATGATCTGGCTGGAGGCGAAAACTCTCTTTGAGGAGGGAGTTTTCACCTGCGCTCCCTCGCAGCACCTGCCACGCTGCCGCTGAGGCGGAGCAGTGGCTGTGCTCGCAGATGGATTAGATGGGAAGATTAAGACGGGTGATCCCCTATCTTCTTTTCCCATCAGATCCAGCGTCCGCTGCAATGCATTGTGCTCCCGCCGGGCACGCTCCGAGGAGTGTGTCCGCGCCTATGAAAATCTCGCGCCTCCCGCTGCTGCTGAGGCACCGCGGCGAGTGAGATCACGGGGATCGCACATAGATCTGGCGGACGGGTTGGAGACGGTTCGCCCTATTTCCACCTGTATTCCCCAGGTCTAGCGCTCTCCCGGGGCGGAAGCCTAAGCTGTAGTTCTTCCCCCTTGAGTGAGAGTGCGCTAATCTGCAGCAGTTTCTCTCCAAGAAGATTTATTTGTTTTGTTCCGAGAGCATTATGGTGATTCTCGGTTCATTTATGCACTTTCAGACCGTGTTTACTGGTCTGGGTGTTGACTGCATTTAATTTGAATAATTAACTATGCATTTTATCCGACTATGAAAGTTAGATATATATTTATACATATATATATAATATATATATTGTAGAGAAATATATACAATTATATATTGTATATGACATACAAGAGCCTCTTGGGATACTTCTCAAGTGAGAGCACAATGTTTACCTCTCTCCTCCAAGGAGGTTGAGGTGGTCAGCTGGGCTGCTGGGCGGAGCAGCCCTAATTGTGTTCCAGCTCCTTATTCGGGGAATGTCACTTCTCGTACTCGCGGAGTCAGAGTGACGCGCCCGGGCCGAAGACGGATCTGCGGATCGATAGTCTTCGGCCAGAACGCCCTGATGCAGGGCCTTGAGGGCCGGCCCCTCTGGGGAAGAGCGGTGTACACCGCATTACACGGTGCCCGTCTCTCCTCAGTGCCCTCAGGAGATCAGTCTGCTAACCCTGCCAGTGTTCTAGGGCACAGCGGTCTCCAGCGAGCGCTTCTCTCAGTCTCTTCCGCCCAGAAATGTAGCGGAGATGGGAGGCTCGCCACCCCTTCGGGGGTCTCTAGAGCAGCTAGATCGGCCGTCCCCTGCCGGTCCTCCGTTCCAGGGCACCGAGCTAGCCGCTCTAAGTACACCAGAGGCCAGTCTCAAGAGACTGGTTCCCTTAGTAAGTCACCTGGCGGTGTGGGAGCCCTTGCCAAGCGTGTCTTATTGGGATCTGCCTGAGCAGACTCTGGTTCCTAGTCTTCCTTAGAGATGACATAGGTCTCAGGACCGTCATTTCCAATAGGAGGCCTCTGAGGCAGTCCTGATGCCAAAGCCCAGGACTGGTGAGGGCAGGCCCCTCTGGGGAAGGGCGGTGTACACCGCATTACACGGTGCCCGTCTCTCCTCAGTGCCCTCAGGAGATCAGTCTGCTAACCCTGCCAGTGTTCCAGGGCGCAGCGGTCTCCAGCGAGCGTTTCTCTCAGTCTCTTCCGCCCAGAAATGTAGCGGAGCTGGGAGGCTCGCCACCCCTTCGGGGGTCTCTAGAGCAGCTAGATCGGCCGTCCCCTGCCGGTCTCCGTTCCAGGGCACCGTGCTAGCCGCTCTAAGTACACCAGAGGCCAGTCTCGAGAGACTGGTTCCCTTAGTAGGCCACCCGGCGGCTTGGGAGCCCCTGCCAAGCGTGTCTCATTGGGATCTGCCTGAGCAGACTCTGGTTCCTAGTCTGCCTTAGAGATGACGTGGGTCTGAGGACCGTCATTTCCAATAGAAGGCTTCTGAGGCAGTCCTGATGCCAAGGCCCAGGACTGGTGAGGGCGAGCCCCTCTGGGGAAGAGCGGTGTACACCGCATTACACGGTGCCCGTCTCTCCTCAGTGCCCTCAGGAGATCAGTCTGCCAACCCTGCCAGTGTCCAGGGCGCAGCGGTCTCCAGCGAGCGTTTCTCCTCAGTCTCTTCCGCCCAGAAATGTAGCGGAGCTGGGAAGCTCGCCACCCCTTCGGGGGTCTCTAGAGCAGCTAGATCGGCCGTCCCCTGCCGGTCCTCCGTTCCAGGGCACCGAGCTAGCCGCTCTAAGTACACGGGTCTGAGGACCGTCGTTCCCTTAGGAGACTTCTAAGGCAGTCCTGATGCTACATTCCAGGACTTATGAGGGCAGGCCCCTCTGGGGAAGAGCGGTTTACACCGCATTACACGGTGCCCGTCTCTCCTCAGTGCCCTCAGGAGATCAGTCTGCTAACCCTGCCGTGTTCCAGGGCGCAGCGGTCTCCAGCGAGCGTTTCTCTCAGTCTCTTCCGCCCAGAAATGGTAGCGGAGCTGGGAGGCTCGCCACCCCTTCGGGGGTCTCTAGAGCAGCTAGATCGGCCGTCCCCTGCCGGTCCTCCGTTCCAGGGCACCGAGCTAGCTGCTCTAAGTACACCAGAGGCCAGTCTCAAGAGACTGGTTCCCTTAGTAAGTCATCTGGCGGTGTGGGAGCCCTGCCAAGCGTGTCTTATTGGGTCCTGCCTGAGCAGACTCTGGTTCCTTAGTCTTCCTAGAGATGACGCGGGTCTGAGGACCCGTCATTTCCCAATAGGAGACTTCTAAGCAGTCCTGATGCTACATCCCAGGACTTATGAGGGCAGGCCCCTCTGGGGAAGAGCGGTTTACACCGCATTACACGGTGCCCGTCTCTCCTCAGTGCCCTCAGGAGATCAGTCTGCTAACCCTGCCAGTGTTCCAGGGCGCAGCGGTCTCCAGCGAGCGTTTCTCTCAGTCTCTTCTGCCCAGAAATGTAGCGGAGCTGGGAGGCTCGCCACCCCTTCGGGGGTCTCTAGAGCAGCTAGATCGGCCGTCCCCTGCCGGTCCTCCGTTCCAGGGCACCGAGCTAGCCGCTCTAAGTACACCAGAGACCAGTCTCGAGAGACTGGTTCCCTTAGTAGACTATTCGGCAGCGTGGAACTGCTGCCAAATGGGTCTCGATGGGTCACGCACACTGTAGAACAAGGCTATGTGGCGCTCTGCCACAGCCTTTCTACGGGCGAGCAGGCTCTGGTAATGGAACAAGAAGTGAGCACTCTCCTGAGGGAGGAGACCATCGAGGTGGTCCCTGCTCTAGACAAAGAGTTCAGGTTCTACAGCCGTACTTCATTGTTCCGGGGAAAGGGGTTGCGTCCGTCTTAGATCTAAGCTAACTGAACCGCTCAGTCACACGACTGAAGTTCAGAAAGCTCTCTTCAAGCACGTGTCTCTCACCAGATCCGAGGACTGGTGGTCACGAGCGATCTAAAGATGCATACTCCTTCCCCATCACAGGAAGTTCCTGAAATGTGCTTTGGGGGCAAAGCGTATTAATATCGGGTTCTTCCCTTCGTAAAGGATAGGAGCAGCCATCCTGTCGAGGCAGACATCCAGCTCCGCTAAGGGGCTGGATGCTATGGTACAATCGTGGCTGAGGCTTCGTCTGTACGCCTCCCCCGATCGCTCAGCTCCTGGGAGTTCTAGAGAGAGTGCGCATGGACGGGGTCCTTCTATTGAAAAACCCTGTTCTGGCCGGGCCGAGTATAGTCTCTGACCCGATTTCTCTCCTCGACGGCTCTCCATGGGGGATTCCCGTCAGGAGGGATCTCCTCTCACTGGCAGCGGGCATGATCTTTCACCCCCCGCTCGGAGTTGTGGAAACTATGGGTGTGGCTCCCGAGGGGGCACAACTCATAGCCTCTGGTCTCTCAACTGAGGTTGCTGAGACCATCCTCCAATCTAGAGCTCCCTCAATAAGGAAACTGTACGCCCTGAAGTTGAGACTCCGGGTGCGGAGACCGCCAGCTTGATCCAGTTAAACTGCCTGTTGGGACAGTGCTGGAGCTCTCGCAGGCCCGTTTCTCCGCAGAGTTAGCCCACTCCACCCTGAAGGTCTACGTGGCGGCTATAGCACCTACCACGCCCCTCTTGGTGGCCTTTCAATAGGCAAACTCTCTTTTTACGTTTCCTCCGGTGGAGGCCAGGGTGCTTATGCTAAGTAGTGGATCTGGATGCTCTCCTATGACCTCGAGTCCTCTGATCTCCCCTCGCCTTTGGGAATCAAGGCTCACTCTAGTTAAGGTATGGCGGCCTCCAAGGCCTTCTGGCAGGTGTACCTGTGCAGGACATCTGTGACGCTGGTGGGTGGGCTACGCCCCTAACTTTCCAGGTGCTACGACCTGGCTCTGCGAGCCACCCCTGGCTTGTCTTTTCCCTTGCCATAGCTGTGCACTCCACACACTAAGCAGGGATTTGCAAGTATGGCGGCGTGGATATCTCGTTCCCCTAGCGTTTCGACGCAGCTCGATGTTCCCGGAGGGGAACGTCCCAGGTTACGTATGTAACCCTGGTTCCCCGAGGGAACGAGACGCTGCGTCGCAGGGCCATACTTCCGGCATCCCTACTAGAGCTATGCTTCATTCCTGGAAGCTGGCGCCGGCTGCACATCACGTGCTTTTAAGCATCCTGGTCGTGACGTCACCGCACCTGACGTCTGGCCGTCAATTTTGACTGATTACAACATATGATTCAGAGCTGGACAACGCTGATGGCGTTCCCCTAGCGTTTCGACGCAGCGTCTCGTTCCCTCGGGGAACCAGGGTTACATACGTAACCTGGGACGTTTTTCTTTTACAATGTAAATCAATGAGATTTTTGCAAATTTCTGAAATGATCATATTCGATCTTTAAGAAAATGTCATGATTGACAAAATGTTTTTCATTCATGAAAAAGGCGGCCCCACAGTAAGCAACGCTGGTTGATAACCGCCAGCGCCAGCAGAAGAACAGCGAATGCCGTGAGTTGCACGCTTGAAAACAAAGCCCCACTAGACAGTGACCATGTGCTGATTCTGAACGCGTCTCTCACATGGACTGACAAGAGCTTTGTGCTCGTGTATCCTACCTCTCTCATTCGGCTCAAATCCAAATATTCCATAATATTTCTATGTTTGCAATGTAATTATCAGAATGCTAAACTATTATTTATTATGTAAAATTATAGGCTTTGTATGTTACGTTAATTCAGTCGCGTTCCAACGGTGACACAGAGGCGGGTGCGCTGATGTTTGTATTTTATTTTGAGAAAGTAGCCTACCATCTTTAGCAATGCTGGAACTGATGTGTTTTGTGTGTGTGTTAGGAAACGTGATCATGTTTGTAACATTTTGAATGTTAAATGTTAAACATATACAATAAAAGTGTGTGTGTGTGTGTGTGTGTGTGTGTGTGTGCTCCAGCATGCGATCACTTCAACTGTTTCCTCATACCAGCAAAATTAACTTTAAACACTTATTGTCTTATTAATAAACACTGGATAAAGGTTTTTTATTTGTGTACACATTTTATACATAATATAAACAATGTAATAATAGTATTAGTAGAGCCTGATAAAAATGCTTATTTTAGATGAAAATTTCAGATGGCACTTAGAGACTTTTGCATCTGAACTCTTCATATATATATACAGTTTATATGGTCCAAATACTTACGCCTATGTAATCTTTGTGTAGTTTCTTGTACTGGAACATGTTGCTCAGCACTGTTGACGCTGCTTTAGCTGCTTTCAGTTTATCAGGGCTAAAATTGTAAATAAAAATTGCAACATTAGTTTGGAAGCAATATAGTTTTGTGTTAATCTTTATTGTAAATTCGGATGACTTTTAGTTTTACCTGCTGTCATGATTCGTCTTAATGTCTATCAGCTTGGGCAGACCATCACATTTGGTGATTTCTTGTGCAGCCACCTTGCTGCTGGTCACCAGGTTGTTGAGGGCTCCACAAATGTTCACCACCACGTCACTGGACGGTTCCTTCTGGCGGGTATTGGCGGGCAGTTTGGCAAGCAAGGGCCCTACAATCTCAGTGGCTAAAACAAAAGACATAGTACAATGATCTTCTCTACAGCCAGAGAGATACGATGGACTGAAGTTCTATAGTTAAGGATGGAAGCCTCACCCGTGATGTTCTTGTCCTTGGCGTGACGGGAGAGGTTTCTGACGAAGCCGGTGAGAGAACGCAGCTCGACTTTGTTATCGGTCTCGAGGAGATCCTTAATGATAGGCAATATCTTATTCTGCTCCAATGCCAGACGACTCAAGATGGACGCCCACTGAAACATAAGAGAAGTTTTGTTAAAATAACTGCCTAATAACTAGCTAACTGCAGTTGCTTATGTGATTACTAGGTGGTTACTAAGGTTTTCTGTGTGATTACTGTGGTATTGCTAAGGAGTTCTGAGTGGTTTCTAGGTGGTAACTATTCTAGAGTTGTGTCCCAAATTACGCACTATACACTAAGCACTCTATGTACTATGTACTCAACTGTTCAGTGTGTGGATTTTATAAGGTTATTTTGTCATTCATAATCAGTCTGATAGCCCCTCCCCCTCCGCGACGTAATTAAAGCTTCGTCAGTAAGGTTTATGAAGTTCCACACAAGTGCATCATCCAGGTATTTAAAGTGTACTTTTCTTTCCAAACTTTCAGTGTGAATGCGCTACTTGAACTATTTATACTACAAAACATTACAGAATAGTGCATAAGCATGTGATTTGGGATGCACCTAAGGTGTTATCTAGGGCACTGCTAGAACTTGCTAGGTTGTTTTGAATGTTTGCTAGGCAGTAGCTAATATGCTTTAAGGATTAGCTAGCTAGGCTAAAGTGTTGTTAATTTTTGCTAGACTGTTCTGGGTGTAAACAAGCATTTCTATGAAGTTGCAAAGGTATTTTGGGGTGGTTCCTTGACAGTTGCTGAGGTTTTCAGAGTTGATGTTTTTAATTGTTTTCAATAGGAGTGACGTTTCAAAACGCCATCAGTGTGACAAGGAGTTGAGCATCTCTTTTATGCTAAGCGCTCTGGATTTTTTTCTCAGAGTTGAAGAATGTTTAACTTTGGGTAACACTCAACACTGTTACTTTTCAGTCAGCAGTCCAATCACAGTTCAGGAGGGGAGGGCTCACAGCTAGGCATTTTCTGCTGGCTATAAATGCTTTGGTGGACACATGGCTAATGTGAGGTGAATCTCTTACCCTTACGTCTCCAGCTGTGATATTCTGCAGAGCTCCGGCTGCGGCCTCTCGCGTTGCAGAGTTTTCCTTGCAGCCCATCAGCACCTGTTTATAAAACTCCACTATCTTAGGGTGCCAGAGCCACTCCATTCCTCTGGGCTCCCGTGACACTTCTTTAAATGTGTTAATGTTCAGATCTTGTTTCTGGAAGAAAAGACACAATATGAGATGAAGCTGAAGTTTGAAACTGAAAACTGTAATAGGTCTTTGTAAGCAGCTTCTACGTCTTTGGCCTTCTTGCTATTAGGAGTGAAGCAGCCGATAGCTTCTCCTTTTGAGGAGCTCTGAGCTCGACTCGGACCCTCCAGCCGCTGAAGTGTTGTCGGGGGAATCTCAGTGTACAGCTGATAGGACAGATTCCTCAACACACACACTGCGTTCTCCACACCCTGAGAGAGGAACACACTCATGAACGGCCATGTGAACACACACCTCACAGACGGAGGTAACAACAGAGGCAGAATATAAAAAAGAGGGTGTTACACAATTACCTTCTCCTCCACTTAGAGTCCTGCAAGCATTTCTGAATATAGAAAACTAGAGAGTCTATAAGGCCATTGGTCGCTCTCATCTGGTCTCTGGTCCTCTTGTTCACCGAGCTCAAGTTCCTATACAAGAAAACAGAAAGATATATAAAAAGTTGAATCTCACAAAGGCCTGGTTTCACCAGGGAAAAAGTATATTATATAAATACATTTTATTAAAATATATATATTTTAGTTTCAAAAAATTATTTTAAGATACACTGATTCATTTTCTTTAATCTCTAAAATATATTTTCATAAAATAAGTATTTAAAAAAATAAAGTCACAATGAAATAATTAAATAACAGGCCTAATAAATAGTTCTAAAAACTATCCTGATTTTTATCATTTTGAAAACGTTCTAATTTTCTAAAAATAACAGATCTCAAAATATAATTCATTTTCTACTATTTTTAACAACAGCAATCCCATTAATTTGTAGGCTTTTTCTAAAACTAAGTTATAAAATACGCATAATTTTCTTAAAAATATAATTAATTTTCTATAACTACTAGTCCTAAAAATTGAATACATTTTCTATGATTTTCTAAAAACAACAGACCTAAAATATAATTAATTTTCTATAATTAACTACAAATAATAGTCCTAAAATAGAATTATGATTTTTGTTTTTAAATAAAATTTTCTAAAAATAACAGTCCTAAAATAGAAATAATTTTCTAAAATGAACAGTCCTAAAACAGGCTTAATTTTCATAAAATAACCGCATTCTCATTCTCAGGTTTCCTAGCAGGGATGTGGATAGAGGGGATTTTCATTCTGTGAAGTCCGACTAAGTTCCTACAGGAACAGGAACAAGTAAAGGGGAACTGTGTGTATGTGTGTGTGTGGCTGTGTGTGCGTGTGTGAAGTGTGTGTGTGTGTGTTGCGTGCGTGCGCACGTGTGTGTGTGCGTACATGTGTGTGTATATGTGTGTGTGTGTTGTGTGTGTGTGTGCGCACGTGTGTGTGTGTGTGTGTGTGTGTGTGTGTGTGTGTGTGCGCACGTGTGTGTGTATATGTGTGTGTGCGTTGTGTGTGTGTGTGTGTGTGTACCTGAGACAGCCGGTAGTGTTGAAGAAGATGTCAGACTCTGAGGGCTTCAGCTCAATAAAGTCCTTGTCCCCGATGCCGGAGAGGGGAATCAAAATCTTCTCTGTCAATTCAGGAAGAGTTTCTCGTGCCAGCTTTTCTTTCAGGTTATCCTTAGAAGAAAGATTCCACAGATACCTACAGGGAATGAGCGCAAAGAGGAGAAAAAGATAAAGAGAATGAGAAAAAGAGCATGGGAACGTGTCGTGGGAAATAGATAAGAATTTGAATAACGATAAGGAAAAAAACAAGAGGAGGAAAAAGTGGGGGGAAAAAAATCATAACTACAGAAACCGTTTCAACCAATTTAACAAATCGAACTAACTTGCAAAATATTTACAACCTCCTTAGCTTTCATTCTAATGTCATCCTCTTAAATTCACATTGTTAGATTTTTTCCGTTATTGGAGCTCCTGCATATCTAGACACGCACAGAGCCATAAGGACCAGCAGAACCTTACTCACAAACCTTTGCTACAGGAGTATGCTCATTCCACTGCACACGTCAAGACAACGTTGAGCAATAATTAAAGTAGTTTGATGCAATACTGAGAGATCAGTCAACGCCCTGCGTGCAACGCATACAGATAACGTTACACTCCTATTTACACATCCTAGTCGGATGATGAAAACCTCTTCGTATGTCATATCATGAGTCATTTAATGGCCTACACTCTTAAAAAGGGGCTAACTTATACCATAGAAGAACCATTTTTGGTTCCACAAAGAACCATTCAATCAAATGTTCTTTAAAGGAAAACTCCACTTTTTTTGGAAACAGGCTCATTTCACAACTCCCCTAAAGTTAAACAGTTGTTTTACCATTTTTCAGCCGATCTCCGGGTCTGGCAGGAGCACTTTTAGCTTAGCTTAGCATAGATCATTGATTCGGATTAGACCATTAGCATCTCACTCAAAAATGGCCAAAGAGTTTTGATAGTTTTCCTATTTAAAGCTTGGCTCTTCTCATATCATTGCACCTGCTGCACCCATGGTACGGCAGCAAAGTTAATTGATTCTTACGCCAGAATGAGAGTATAGTTCCTCACCATATCAGCCTAGAAAATCACAACTTTTCATTTTCCATCAGTCATAGTACACGATTTTACTGCAGAAGAGTCAAGCTTTAAATAGGAACAATATCGAAACTCTTTCGTATTTTTTGAGCGAGATGCTAAAGGTCTAATCCAGAGGTGTCAAACTCAGTTCCTGGAGGGCCGCAGCACACATACCATGTAGTTTTCACATAAGCCTGAAGGACTTGATGAGCTGGATCAGGCGTTTTTAATTATAGTTGAAGCTAAACTCCGCAGGGCTGTGGCCCTCCAGGAACTGAGTTTGACATCCCTGGTCTAATCCCTTTCAATGATCTATACCAGGGGTGGGCAACGTCGGTCCTGGAGTGCCACTGCCCTGCAGAGTTTAGCTCCAACCATGAAAAAAACCTCACCTGCCTGTGGCCCTAGTCATTCTGAAGACATTGATTAGCTTGTTCAGGTGTGTTTGATTAGGGTTGGAGCTAAACTCTGCAGGACAACGGCACTCCAGTACCGACTTTGTCTACCCCTGATCTATTCTAAACTAAGCTAAAAGTGCTCTCGCCAGACCCGGAGATCAGCTGAATGGATACAAAAACGGTAAAACTCAACTGTTTAACTCTAGGGGAGTTGTAAAATGAGTTTATTTCCAACAAAAGTGGAGTATTCCTTTAAAGAACCATCTCTTTCTTACCTTTTTATAATCTGAAGAATCTTCTTTAGCCACAAAGAGCCTTTTGTGAAACAGAAAGGTTCTTCAGATGTTAAAGGTTCTTTATGGAACCATTTAGACCAAAAAGGTTCTTCTATGGCATTGTTAAGCACCTTTACTTTTAAGTGTGTAAATGGACACTGGACCTCACTACCATGAATTAAAAGTCTTTATTTAAAGGATGTCTTATATTTTCCACATGTTATAAAGTTACTGTAAAACTGAATACAAATTAAAAGTAATGAAAAGAAGAGTGCATTGCAGATGTTGATTTCAAGTTCAAGGTTTAAGGTTCTGTACTGCAACATATTGATAAAAACAGTATTTAAGATAATTCAAATGTAATGTGTCAGAGAATATTTTGTGTTATGTTTTTGTTATGCTAATCAGAACATTAAGGGCCAGATTTATTACCAGGTTACATCACCGCAAACCCTCTTTAGGCATTAAAAACTGTCAAGATTTACTAAAGACATGCAGTTATTAGAATTAGGTATAAAGAAGTTGTGGCCAGAGTTATTTTTGCTGCTGAGCTTATTGTATATTTGTAGGAGTATCCCTTTCAGAGGCTGGATTTGTGGGAGGAGAGTATTTAAATAAATGATTACTAAGGTTTGCGGTTGTCCGTTTCCTGGTATTTATGCCATTATTTAACACCCAAAAAAAGCATGTCTTAACCCATTTTGTGCCTGTGTTGTTAGCAGATTACATGCACCCAGTTATCATTGCAAATTTAGTAAATGTCTGTGTTCTTTAATTTGTGCATAGATCAACTGCAGAACTTTCCACTCCCATCAATGCTTTTGTGGTCTTATGCTAATTTGCTCTGTTTAGTAAATCTGGCACCTAAATCATTAGCCAAGCAACATGCAACTTCAAACTTCACTGGAATCAAATCTGAATCTATATATATGGCATGCAAAATTGCTATCTATATACAAGCGTTCCAAATCAGCCTTAATGAGGTTTGTTATTGGCATGTGGCCTTAAGGTTTAGGTTGTTTTGTGAATTTTCGCAGTCAAAGAGATTTCCCTATACAGATTTCACAATGCTTTCAAGTTGGTCACATTGATTGACCAACAGTAAGCAGCTTGGTTTGAAAGTAATAAAATCGAAGGGAAATCGTTCAGCCTTTCGCTGAATTTCTGAACACATTGAAATGACTATATTTTGCAACAGCAACAACCTGACCAGAGCTTTAGGCTTTTTATGTAATAAAGGAGGTTTGTTTTGCAGCCCAAGAAATCAAATTCATTTTAAAGGACGCTGGTTATAAAGTTGGTTTCATAAACATGCGACCCAATGGGGGATTATTCTGGCAGTAAGTTAACTAGAACAGAGTGACTGAAAATGCCCACCAGTGATGTTCTTGTGGAGTTCGTCGTCGTCGTCTTCCTTAAGGGCCTCTACGAGCTTGGGGATCCCGCCGCTTTCAATAAGGGCCACTTTGTTATCCATGTTCTCATAGATGAGGTTCCTGGTGGCTCCGGTGGGTTAGCGCTGCACCTCTTGACTATCGCTGGTAAACAGCTGCACCAGTAGAGGAATTCCCCCCATCTGGTTCACCTGAAAGAAAGAGAAGTTCTACTTATATCGGAAACACACATTTACACATTTCACTCATATGTTTCTTTGCACGTATAGCAACTACATACCTGTTTCTTTGCATCATTGTCATTGTAGCACTCATGCTGAATGTAGGCAGCCCCCAACATCTGAAGATTTTGATCGGGCTCATCAAGATGGCTAATGGCAGTCGGCATGTCCAAACTGTTGAGTCTATGCAGAAAAGTACAACAAATTTAAATATTAAATAATTAGCTTAGTAACATGCTGCTAACATCAAACTTCATCGGAATTAATTGTGAACTTATTTGTGACGCGAACTGTTGCTTCCTATGTAAGGTGCTCCAAAAGTAAATTAATGAGGTTTGTTATTAGCATGCAGTCTACCGTAACTCAATCTTCCAATTAATTGACTTCTCTTTGGTTACATATGCCGATCTTTTCCAATCATTTCATCCACATTAACTCAAAATTCAGATCTACCTCCATCCAATCAACAACCGATGAATATATACAAGTCTAGACCCTACAATATTTAGTTTTACAACAAGTTGTTTCACAATCCGCAAAGTCACTACTTTCATTTTTATTGCAACTTCAAAAAGTTCTTCCTCGCTTTGACTCATTAGGGATATGATATTAGCACATGGTCTTAAGGCGTGGTCAGATTTACTGATGTTAGTTGAATTTAATTCGGTATGCAGGAAAGTATGAGAAATCTGAAACTTTATTTAGTAGCAATACTAAAAAAAACACTTCAATTGTTGACATTGTCCTGTAAATATAATATTCATAAGGCGGTAATATTGTCGAATTTCAGACATTGAGGTCTGGAGCTCATGTAGAAAATGTGGGTTCGGATCTGACCTGCGCATTTTTTCAACCCTGTTCCCAACTTTCCTACCCATAATTTATTACTTTCTCTACTATTAAAATAACCCAAATATTTGTCAACACAAACTCATTTTCAGCGTAAACCTAAAGTGGAGCTTAAAAATGTTGTCTCTTTGTCAAATAATTCATAAATTAGCTTATCTTAATTTCTTAACTTGTACTATTTCCATTTTAAGAGTCAGTATTATTTGAAGAAACTTTTGCTCAACAGGACATTCCTTCATGTGTGTTTGTGTGTGCTGGTGCATGTCGCTGGAGTGCTAGGAAGTGTGTGTTTCTTTCCCAGGGTGTATGAAGTGTGAGGGTGGTTGGACTGGTTTGGGTGTGCCTGTGCAATAGACTCGCTCTTCACTTTTTACACGCATATAGGCAGGGCTGGGCAACATTAAACACATTTACACATGCGTGCGTGCGCACACACACACACACCACACACACACACACACACAGTGCAACAAGTGACAGATAAGCTAAGTATGGGTTGTACTGACAGGCTGTTAAAGCACAGTATGAACAATTTTATGCTCCAAAGGTCAGTCCTACACTCACTGTGTATAATCACTGTTATCCATACTTACACACCAAACTGTTTTTTTTAACGAAAACAGCTAACAGACTAATTTACAATCAATAATATGCAGTGTTTGTGGTTAGAACATAGTATGTCTCATATAGCTCTGGTACATAATTCAGGGAATCTTTGACCGACAGTAATAAGGAAGCATTTGTTAAGTACATGTAATTTGGGCCTGAACATTGTGGCTGCATTTCAAGCAATTAGGCCTACGTTTGAGTGATTGTTTTATGCTAATGGTGCTAGCATACAACTTTTGTGCTTAAAAGTCTTTTAAAAATGTCTTAAAAGTAATTCAAGCAAGATGTTTTGATACCAGACCAGACCAAAATCGTATATTGTGCATAATAAAATAGTTGGAATATGTTTCATGTGCCAATTTTAAACCAAACCAAAAGATACAATTGTTCATAATGGATGAATGAAAGTATGGTATATAAGCACAAAAGAAAAAAAACACTTCATGAACCTTATGTAACACCAGAGCGAAAAAAACTCCAAACAATAAAACCAACGCTGAATTGGATTGGATGAGTCACAATCAAAAGCACTGTAAAATAGCCCATATAAATGCACATGTGACTGCGCTTCAGTTCAACATCTCAAATTTAATTTGGCAAGTTTCTCTCTCAAGTTTGACAAGTTTCTACCTTTTCTTCCCTTACTTTAGCACCCTTAAAGTCGCCATGAACTTTAAAATAATTTATTTTCTAAATGTTTTTGATTTTATTGTGACCGATTCATCTATGCATATGCTCCATTTCTTAAATATTGTAATTTTAAACCAAAATCTCGTAACTCTTGCATCTTATTAATCGATTAATCGACTTCTCCCTGGTGACCACATCCTGGACTTTTCCAATCATTTTGCCCACATAAATTCCCATTATTACAATCAGCCCAAAATTCAGATTTATGATCTGCGATTTTCAGAATGCATTGCGATTATCTCTCGAATCGATTCAGAGCTTAGTTTTTAACAACAGTGGCACTGCATGCTTTAGAAACACAAATCACAGTGAGAAGCGTTTACATAATTGTGTGTCCTAACAGCATTCTGAGCCGAGGAGTAATTACATGTCACTATTCAGCACTCTTCTTCGTGAGCATTCGAGTGTGCGACTATAAAAACTAGATTAGAGCGCCATCTGCTGTTAAAACGAAGCTCAGAATTGATTCCAGAGAGAATCTGCAATTAATCGCTCAGTATTTTGACACACCGAAACCACAAGTGTTCTTACCCGCTCAGGTTGCCCATGATGCCCATCATATCCATGCCGTCAAACACATCCTTGCCCCCCCCCGACGCTATGCATGCTCTTGACGGATCCGGCGCGTGACAGCCGTCCCTGCTGCATCATGCCCAGGTTGCCCTGAGAGCCGCTGAATACAGCAGTTCCGTACAGCCTGATGACATGTTGGACACGCCACTCATTGGGCGGTTGTTGATTCGCCTGATGGTGCGTTTGGGCGGGACCTTTGAAGGATCTGATTTCTAATGTACACCTCTGTAACGCCTCCTCCACCACCAGTGGCCACCGTCCCGCTGAGGGAAGTGTTTCATGGCCGGCAGCGTCATTGAACTGACCTGCTTCTGTCCCACTCTCAAATCCGTTCAACCCTAGAGGTCGAATATACGGACTGGCGTGGGTATGGTGTTGGCGGCGTGGCCGTTGCTCATGCTCTGCATGGAGGCCTGTTGCATGTAAGTGGCGTCTCGTTCTGAAACCAGGCTGGCCGTCGCTGTCATCCTGTGTCCCCCATAAGGAAACCGCATGGCGCGGCATGGGTGCCACTCGCATGGAATGCATGGACTGGGTCTCTGGGTCGCCCCCCATTCGGCTGAAGGATCGAGTCATTGTGTTGACCTGCTGCTGTTGCCCTTGGCCCCGGCTAATTTGGTAACCGCCACCCTGGCCCCCGCCACTTTGGTAACTGCCACCCTGGCCCCCCCCCTCCACCCCCCCCGCCACTTTGGTAAACTCCACCCTGGCCCCCGCCACTTTGGTAAACTCCACCCTGGCCCCCCCACTTTGGTAAACTCCACCCTGGCCCCCACACTTTGGTAACTCCACCCTGGCTGCCAGCTACAAAATCTTCTTGGTAAAACCCCCGCCTCCCACCACCACCTCCTGTGTAACTGATTTTGGTTCTTGGGCCAAAGTCAATGCAGAGCGGGATGAGTAACCACTAGCGTACTGAGATGGACGCTGGCCTAGAAGAAAGAGACATTGAAGAAAAGAGATATTAAATGTGTAGAAGAAAAGAGAAATTGAAAAGGTAGAACCCTATAATTATAGCTATCGATTGATTTAAAAATGTTATCAAATTGCACGTGTCATTAATCAATCAATAACCATGTCATATTTCCAAGAAAGGCCCCAAATTTGAGATAATTCAGATAAATGGTTTTTCAAGTCTTAATTTGAGATATAACATATGCAATGGGGAAGTTTAATTGCATTTTTTTTTTATGCATAATGCTTTTTTATCAATTAAAATGTTGCATTAATTTATGTATTTTGCATTTATTGTATGTATTTGAATGCATTCATTTCATGCATTTTTTAATACATTAAATCGACAACTCTACTTTTTAACATAGTATCACTCGATATGAATATAACTGAAAGTGATGCTTTGAGATTTTTCATATGTGGTTGTTGGTTAGAGCTTCCCTGTGAAATATCACATCTAACCAACACAATCCCCATTACTCATGTTCAATATTTGGACAAGATACACATCCATACAGTCACACAAAATACTTCTTTAACTTGGCTCAATAAGTGCTATGTTTTTCAAAACAAGAAAACTACTGTAAAATATTTATAAAGTAATGGAAAGAATCTTACTGTCGTTGGTCTGCCGGAGCCATAGACGAAGGATTTAGAGCTGAAATTTGGAGTGAAATTCTGGTTCATTGTTGAATATTTGGTCATTGTTGAGTAATTCCCAGTCTCTAAGAGAAGAAAAATACAGAGAATTAATATAAATGCACATCTAAATTCTCATGGACTAGTAACATATAACATGGACTAGTTTTACGGCATGAATAATCCTTTCCGTGAACTTTCTCAATGTGCCATCACATTCTACACGGTTCTGAACATGACTGACACACCTAACAGCTCAGCTACAATGTATTTGAAAACAGAAAATAAGGCCTATGATGTCAATTTAGTATTAAATTGCCTCTTAGTTGGTTCAGATGGAAACTAATAACTATTAAATCACAGATCCTTTGATTAGCAATTCTTGCACTTGCACTGTTTTTTTCAGTTCAAAAACAACATGTTCTCCAAAAGAATATAACCAATCAGATAACAGTAAAGAACAAGCTAGATTAACCCAATGAAATGCTTTTGTTTTAACACAAAATGAACTATCTTTACAACTATAAACTGAAAACCTATTGTAAGCACTGGGTATTGTACACATACTGTTCATGTTATGCAGTAATTAAACATAACTGTTGTTTTATTTTGTTTTAGCCATGTTTATGATATCTTTGTTTCACAAGTTCGTATTCAAACATATTTGTTTGTTCTCTGATGGAACTACTAAACAAGTTTTTTTTTTTTTTACACTTTCATCATGTTTACTACAGTATTATATGCATGTTTATCTTTGAACAATTAAAGAAATGTTTTTTGAGGTCATTTATGATACCTTTGTACACAAGTTTTTATATGTAAACTTGCATGTTTGTTATTTTAAACATTTAAAAAACATTAAAGCTGCTGTTTTGTTTCTCTTAAGCCATGTTTATGACAAGTTTTTACACAAACATGCATTTATGTTGTTTTAAACATTGAAAAACACAATAAATTTTTTTTTATTTCACTTTAGTCATGTTTATGATAGCTTTGTATGTATGATAGTTTGACGTAAACGTATGTCTGCTCAAATTAATTTAACAACTTTGTTTTGTTTCATGTTTGTGATACTTGTGCATGTGTATAATAAGACAAACATGTTTAGATGTCTACTTTGTGAACATGTATGTTAGTTCGTTTGCTTCCATGTATCCAGGTTTATGACACTATTGTATGCAAGTGTTTATGTCTTGTTTTAATGTAATCAAGTCGCTGAATTGATGGCATTACAAATTATATCGTTCACAGTGGGAAATAAGTTACAGACATAAAGCCGAAGATTTACTGAACTTAACTTTACAGAAAAGTCAGTATGCTCGGCATGATGTCTTTGATGACACTGCAAGTATAAAGCAAACTCATAGAGTTACATGAATTACTGCAGTGCCAGTTTACCGCAATTTTATAGGGTATTTTTTTATTTTTTTGTCTCAGCAGCAGATGGAGTTAAGGTATTCAGGTTTGTTTCATCAAAGGCTTATTTATGTATCTATGGGCATTCAAGTACATGCACTTGTGTGTGTGTGTGTGTGTGTGTGTGTATTAGGGAGTGGTGTAAGCATTTCATAAGTGTGGAGTGAATTGTAGACAACGGCCAGCAGAAAAGACAGAACCGGTCTGATGACTGGGACACTCCCAAAGTCCCTACCCAAAAAACACACCCTTCACCCTGCCCTAGTACATTGCTTCAAATTAGTACAATTAAACACAAAGAACTACTACGTTAGAACTAATATTTTGAGTGTTTAAATGCAGTTTTGGTTTAAAACAATCCATTTGAGCACCTCTATCAAGCTCGTAACAAATGCTCGGTATTTCACTAATGTCAAATCTAGTTTTCAGACAGCAAACACTTTCAAGACATGGTATGCGTCACCTACTGAAATCATTGGGTCAGTAACAGGAAGACGCAAGGCTGTTCTAACTTGTCAAATGCAGGTAAACCTCAAACTGGGGTCCGGTTATCGTAGCTATACACTACACAAAATAGCTAGCAGACCCTCGTAAAGCCTGGAATTCAGCCACTTCTGGTCTTAACCACTCAAATCAACCACAAATTCTTGAACTCTTAGAGGCTTTGGGTACTTTCAAGTGCACACTAATAATACATACTAATGTGCTTTCCAGTCATACAGTATTGCAAGTTTCACTTGTGTTTAAAATCTAAACCTTGTGCAGCTGCTGTCTATAAGGTTGTGGATTAAAACAAACAGTTTGGATTTCTCTTAGGTAACATTCTTCAGCTTTTCCGTCACACCAATTGACATTAAAGCCAGTATGATTGACGGATCCAAATGACCTTTCTTTGGTGCAATGCTAAGCACTTTCTTTTGTCTAGCGTGGGTTGGGTTTTCTAAGTAGATCTTTGAAACTTTCACTCTCACTCAGTCGTATAACAGGAACTGAGATTACACTTGAACCTTGCTCAAGTGAATTATTAACACAAACCACATTATCTGATCTGTTCATTCTTAATTGAAATCACCACTGCTAATGTTTAACAACCATGTTGATGACTAAATCTACCACCCCTGATGTGAACTAATTTTTTGTTATCCCCAAAAAGCAAAGGTTAATGCAAACTAGTTCAGGTCAAGTCGCACTAAAATAAAATAAGAATATACACCATCTACAAATGGAATGTGGGGTATTTATTCTTACTGTATATCCAAACAACAAAACTGTGACCACAATTTTGCTCCAGGCACTTTTTTCCTCATAACTATTTACTGTTTTGCATATTGCCTGTAAACAGCACAGTACAGTCTGTGCGTATGAATTTAATAATAAAGATTATTCTATTGATATATAACAAATAATACATTCCCAAAAGGGAATACAGATGTAATTCAACTCTAAATGAAACCACCTACTGTATAAAAGGCTTTTATGTAAAGTCAACCTGGCAGATGATGAGTAGATTAATAATTCAAAGGCTGTTGTGTTATTGTAGATTATTAGTATTATAATGAGATCACAGCGCACATAAACACACCTGAGGCTGCGTATTGTGAGGACGAGCCGTTCTGGCGCGGAAGCGTGGATTTCTCCGCCATTCTCATAGACACCTGCTGATGCAAACGTTTGAACTTCGCCTCCTCCTTGGCGTAGGACCCACCGTAAGAGAGCTCGGTTTCAGACGGGACCGCGTACGTGCTGACGGTCAAGTTGGGCTGCAGCGACGACAGAAATACGTTCTCCGAGGTCACACCGAAACTCATGGCGAAGCGACGATAGGACCGAGTTGAACCACCAAGATTAAAAAAGTTATAGTTCCACCCGAGAGTGGGAAAAGATAGACCCCGCGGTGCGAAACAATAAAGGCGTCTTCAGTTACTCAGCGCTGATGCTGGAGCTGTGAGGCGACGCGATACTAACGGCTGCTCTGAACTCTGCGGCTTTTTCGCAGGTGGGAGGTAAAGCGGGCGTGGCTTTGAGGTGAGTCATCGGTTACCTGATCCAGGTAAACTCAAGAACGCACAAAGCAGGCTCTTTTTATTAGTATTTTTTTCTATGTGATTGTGTTTTGAGCAAATAAATGGAAAATGATGTCAAAGTTACATTTTCTTCAAATTTCCCCCAAAAGAATGTGTAGGCTAAAGGCTATAGAGGTTTTCTTTTGTGTTTCAGAGTTACACTCTTAAAAATAAACGTTCTTTATTGGCATCAATGGATCTATGAAGAACCTTGAGCATCATGGAACTTTTCAAATGCAGAAAGGGTTCTTTAGAACTGTTCACTGAAAGATTATTTTGGGAACCAAAAATGGTTCTTCTATGGTTTGGACCCTTTATTTTTAAGAGTGTAGAGTTTTTGGTAACACTTTATTTTAATATACTTACTATAGTAATAACAGTAAATGCTGTATAATTACATGCAGTAACCCTAAACTAAACTCTAATTAACCCTGCAAGTAGGCTACAGGTTGATTAATTAATATTACCCAGTCCTTAAATGTAAAGATACACTGTAAAATAAACGTAATGGGCTTTACAGCAAACAGTAATAGCATATATCAATTATTTAGGTTACACTTTATTTTAAGGTGTCCTTGTTTATTTACTTGTATATTTAACTATGGTTAGGATTAGGGTTTGGCTTAAAAAATAATCGAATAACTATTTTTAGGACCTGACAACATTATTTACAGTGTAGGTTTAAAAAACTCCATGGTTTCGCGATCTAACCAAAAATAACAGGTTTCTCGTGAATATATAGTGTAGGGCACTTTTGATAAAATCCCCAATACTTGAATTAATTCTTCTAGACATCTTGTCATGAGATCGAGAATGTGCTCTGACATGCAGGTGACGAGCTTGTTGTTGTATCATAGCGTCGCCTAGCAACAGCTCGTTCTGAATCAAGTGTCACCTTTTTCTAAAACAACCATGCATGGTTTGCTTTCACACACGCTAATATCAACTATCTGATGAAACGTGATACTAGACTACTTCTCAGCTGCATTTTACCAATGCGAAATAACCTCAGTTTGACTTCAAATGTAGGCTACAATGGTCAATAAACTCTGTTGCCGTTTAAATATAATTAAGTGTGATTAATTTATCCACTTATGCACTTCTAAATCATTTAAAACAATGACATGTATTTAAAACCCTGAATTATGTTTATATTAGCTATTAATTATGTATATATATTTTTGAAAATGTCATCATTTATAAAATATGCTAAAAAAAATAAATACATCACAATCACAAAAACAATCTGCATTTTTTTTCCAGAAAGTTATCAAACTCACTCAGTCAGCAGCACTGAGTCACTGTGACTGATACTGACATCTGTTCAGACAGCATTTGCATGCTCGTTCACAAAAATGAATCATACTTTGTTCATAAGCTGACAATAGTAGGCTATTCTAAGATGAGAGCAACTATAACATGTTTGATTGTATCTTTGTACTCACCAACAGGCTTCGGTGTATAGTTCCAGTGCTGAGAAAATGTATTTAGTGTGCTGTCTCGCAGATTGCTTGTGAAAATCTGACAGGTGTCAGAGAGAGGCAAGAAGTTATAGAATCTGCCGTGACAACGCCCTTATCACATGTGTGTGCATTCATGACCACTTTTCTGTTACCAATCCTCTGAATTAAGAAGGTGTGTGATAATGTGTCAGACGGTTACAGCAGAGAGAGAGAGAGAGAGACAATGGGCGAGTCTGCAGGTGGAGGTGTGATGCAGACGTCAGACAGGAGGATCGGAGGGTGCGAGCGGGGCTTGACAAACCTACAACCCCCACAATACTGTTACGTGCAGTGACCAGCCAGATTAAACATATAATCAACCATTGCTCCCCATTCATAGGCTACAAAACAGTTCAGTGACCTGCAAGATAAATGTAGCCCACTTCATGTGTGTGTTTTGTTTAGATTTCATATACACAATACTATTCAGTGCAGTGAGTAGCAAGATGATTTACAGACAATTTCTTGTGTCGTTGTTTTGTTTAGTAAAACCCCAGGTATAAATACACAATACTGTTTAGGGCAATGACCAGCAAAACAAAGTTCAAACATGTTTGTGTGAGTGTTTTGTTTGTTTTGTCTCGTTTTGCTTATTTTGTTTAGTAAAAACGCAGGTTCAAATAGACAATACACAAAAATCTGTGCAAGATAAACGTTAGTTTCAAACTACTATGGTATTTTTTATTTGTGTTTTGTTTTTATCTTTTATTTTATTTATTTATTTTGTTTCTTCTTTTGTTTTGTAAAAATGCAGGTTCAAATACACAGTATTTTCTGTGCGGTGACCAAGAAAACTCACTAATCATCAATTTCAGTGTGGACCCTTTTCACAAGACGCTTTTCGACGGTCATCAGCATTGTAAATCCTCGGAAGTGTTTTATATTTAGATTTATTTTTTAAATGCATGTACATTTATAACACTATACATTGTATTAAATCACATTTAATACACACATAAATGGGAGACATCATTCACACTCAGTTTGTCGTGAAACACTTTGTTGTGTTTTCTTTTGCTATTTGAGCAAATGGGAATGTAAAAATATATTGTGGCTATAATGACTTCCGCTGCTGAGAAACTCAGAAATGTGAAAAAGGTCTATTGTTTTGATTTATGTGTTTTTTGTTTGTTATTTTCTTGTTTTGTAAATTGGTTCATATACACAGTACTAATCTGAGCAGTGATCAGCAAGATAAACATACAAATTAGATGTTAGTTTGACAAAGAAAAATACTGTGCAAATGTTGAAAACAGTTGTGCTGCTTCATACACTATATTGCCAAAAGTATTGGCTCCCCCTTCTAATGAAATGTTTGACTACTTTAGTAATTTCCATGAGTACAAATCTTAATGTTTAAGCATATAATGATATTCTAGGGAATTGTGTGCTTCTAATTTTATAGCAACAGTTTGGACAGGACCCTTTTCTATTCTAACATGACAGTGTCCCTGTGTATAAGGCAAGGGTCAAAGAGAAATGATGATTCAGTCAGGTGGAAGAACTTGACTGGTCTGCAGAAAGCAGGGGTGTAGATTACGCGGGGGACGTGTCCCCCTCACTTTTTATAAAAAGTAAATTCGTCCCCCGCACTTTTTCATTGGATAGTTGTGTTCTCGACATGTTGAGGTTTTAATGGAGCAATGTATATAAATGCAGACTTATTTAAATTAAAAAAGACAAGATAGTCTACATGACGTTTACGTTTCCATGGCAATCAGTCACTCAGTTTGTCACGTCACGACACGCCCTAGCTCGCACCCGCGGTCCCGCGCTGTATACAACATTCATAGAGCTCGCGATGAGTTCAAAGCGGCAAAAAGCTCTTCACTCCTTTTTTACCAAAAAGTCAAGCAGCGTAAGTTGGCAGTGGTGTCCGAATAGTGTTGCACAATGTTGAG
>QVTF01005083.1:0-29535 GCA_003573665.1 Oxygymnocypris stewartii
TATCTCAGTATTTTTGTCCTGATTTGCGGTATACATATCTCGACATTTTGTATTTGGATTAAACAAATAAATAAAGTGAATGTAACTATGTAGGCATATATAATGTGCAAAAAGGGTTAACATCACATTACAATCTAACATTGTAACATTGCGATCTAAAAACAAAGCAGTTAAATTTACACAAAAAATAAACACAAAAAACAGAAGCACAGACTATTGAGCTTATTGAGTAAAAAGGCTATTTTGATTACCCCATTACAGTCACTTTACAGTTAGTGCTATCATACAAATACTAGAGATTATCAGATTGACCGACCAGTCAAAATCGCAAAATGGAAAAATATCCATGGCTTTCTAACATTTACAGTTGGAGAATATACATGTGAAATATAAGTTATGCATTTAGGAAAAGAGCCCATAGCTCAAAACAGCGCATCACTGTCAGGCCACACGCAGCCTTTCTGTCAGAGCCGCTTTAAACTCAAAGATTTATCATTGCTGATACACCTAATTTATTAACATTTAATCATATGATCATGTTTACGCTGTTAATTTAAACTTTAGCTAGCAAGCTAATTTCTCAATCTAGTAATGCATGTTTTGTTTTTAAGTTGAACTTACATGAATTTTACATGGCTTTGGACTCTCTTGTCCCTCTAGAAAATGCAATAAATATGCGTTCTGTGTGAACGGCTTGGTTTAAGTTTTGTGGTAAACAACATCAGCATTAAAGCATTAAAATGCAATGACTCCTCGTCATCGCATCTCGTGTGCCAAGCTGCTTGACAGACACCTAAAATTCGAATGCAGCATTTTGAATTTGAATGGGAATTTTTATTTTAAATTCGACAAATATTCGAAATTCAATTTTTTTTTAACAGCCCTAGTGTCAACAAATCCTCCCTTTATTTGAGCTTTGCTTTCTGAGATACAAACTGACATCCTACAGTTAATCTCTGACATAAAGGAGAAGTGAGAGATGTACACCAACAGATGTAAAGGTGGAGTTGCCATGGTTGGCAGCACATGCAAATTAATTTAGTTATCTTGAGGAAATGTTGCCATACTCATCCTTCTGTGGCCAATTCTGTAGCATACTGCATGTGATTGTTTAGACCTGCTCTGAACAGATCCTGTAGACATGCCTCACTTCCTCTGAGCTGGTGGGGGTGGGTCCTCGCCCTTCTTTCATCTGGATGAGAGCCGTCTGTCTGTCAAAGTCTGATAAATGCTCATCCCCCGAATATCTCCATTAAACGGGCCTCTATCGGGGGACACAGGCCGCTTAGAGTCCCTCTATTAGCATTGCAATTTACAACCAGGCACCACGGTCTGCCTGCTTCAGCTCCCAAGAGGAAAGGCTCCATTCACAGCAGATTAGGGCCAATTGGGCAAATCATGTGTACGATGATTGGGGGGCTTTAAACATATGATTTGTGATGTCTATTAGCTGAGAGCCGGTCAAGCCTGCCTCTGATTGGAGGGTTTTTCAGATGCGTCCCACTGAATTGGCAAAACCACAAACACTATCGTGGACTCCAACAAACATGCTGAGGACTGTTTTTTAGCGGCTTACAGACAGAAATTTTGAGTGATGACCCACAGATTCAGCGAAAAAAAGTAAACGAAACAAATCGTCTACACGTAGGTTTACACAAACATAATGCGAATACTGCAGACAGAACTGGCAACGAGTGGAGTTAGTCTAAAAAAAACTACAACAGAAAAACAAAACTTAAAACATGCGCAAATACACATGTCATGAGCAGCATCGATACTAGAAAACACCCGCTCGGTATTTGGTTGACTTTGCATATATTTGTGTCACTTACAAATCCAGAGAGACTCTATCTGAAGGTAAGAGAGCTCTAGTGGGTTTCAATAGCTTTGTGCCTGTGCTCTGCGACAAGCAAGAAAGTGGGGGGAGGGGGGTTAAAAGATAAGAAACTACTTTTTACACCCCCAAACACACAGAGAGAAACACCCAGACTGACTGAATTTCCATTTTAATTCAAATAATATTCGTCTTGCAATAAGTCACATTTGGGAGAGATTAAACCGTTAATTCACTTCCAGTAAAGATAAAGGGAGGAAATGCATGTCTGCAAGGCGCCGTTTCCCCAATGCATAAAGTGTAGAGAGAGGCAGAGATTGGGCCACTGATGCTAAGGTGCTGGAAAAGCCTCTGCCATAATTGGGAAACTCCTTTAAAGAACTGCAAAATAAACTACAAGTGGAAATAATTATAAGTAATAATAACATTATTGCATTATTATTATTACGAAAAATCTAAACACCATCACATATAAATATACTTATACAGTATATGCACAATATATACATATAGTATCGCTTTTTATTTATCTTCTTTCTTACTGCTTGTCCCCTTCTGTTTTAGTTTTTATAACCAATTCTTACTATGCGTAAGTAAGTTGTTGTTTGTTAGCATGTGTGTTGACAGTGTTCTTTTTTTAGGATTACTGAGAAACTACTGCCGTTTGATTCTTTATCTATTTTAATTTTAGATAAATTATGTATGAATATATTATGTCTTTATAGATATTTTCTTTAGTTTTAGTTTTAATAAATTGTATTTTAGTAACGTTACTTCAACATACTACATGAAAATTAAATAACATATTTGGCTTAGTGTCATGTTAGAATCATTTTTATACTCATACCTTTTGTTGTTTTAATATTTGAAATGTTTTTAGCTTTATTTTTTGTTTTCATTTAAATGTTTAGTTTTGAAATGTTATTGTATGCATTTGTCATTTTATTTAATTTCTCCATTTTCTTAAATGTGTATATATAGTATTTATAGAGTTTTAACTTATAGTTTTAGTTACTTTTTCTTATTTGTAAGTCGCTTTGATAAAATCGTCTGCTAAATGACTAAAAAGTTAAAAAATAAAAAGTAAATATATTTATTTTTATTTTTTTGGGGGGGGGGGGTTCAAAATCTATTTTTTTAATTGTGCATTCCAATTAATCTTAATCAAACTGCAGATGGGTTGTTTTGACTAGGTTAAAAATAACTACAAATACAGCTAACACGCACAATAAAAATATGATAACATAATAAAAAAAACATAATTTTTGAAAATGAAAAAAAGAGTTATCTGTTTTTTGCAAATAAACGCCTTATACATGTATGTTATTGTCATTTTTATTATATCTACTCTTGAAATATCTACTATATTGGCACAACTTTCCAGGGGCCTTCAAGGGTCAAGGTGAAAAACTATTTAATTAAAATATTTATATTATTAGTAAGTACTATAAATAAGAATTGGTTAATTCCTAAACAGAATATGTTACTTACAAGCTACTAAAGTAATGTATATCATTTTACATTATCATAATTAGATTTAGTTCTACACTTATTCACTTTTATTTGTTCCCCACTAATATGTTTTTCCACACTAATTAGATTTTTTTTAATTGTGCACTCATGATTTTTCTATAGTGACTTTTCCTACTGAATTATCCACTAACCTAGATTATAATAGTATTTTGTCATAGATTATAATTATATATGCATTCATTTGTTGTTTTTCTTTACAATAAAGTTGTCTATATTTAGTAGATTGAGTGTAACACACAAAAAAAAAAGTCATGATCAGGTTAACACATATTGAGGTAACTCAACACTGATAATAACAAAACTGCCCAGGTATCGGATCGATATCGGCATCGGTAGATACTCAGATTTTTGATGTCGGATCAGGATAGGTTCTGAAAAAGTGGTATCGAGCTACCCCTATCTCTTAGAGGTTCTGCCTGAGAGTTGTGTGCAACAGAGGGTTTAGAGTGGTCCTGTGCACAACTCTGTTCTACAAGAATGATATGCGTGTAAAATTGTATGGTTTAGAAATGTCAATTTCTGGAAAGATGCCCTCCTCGGGTGGTATTAATGTTGAGTGACAGAAGCAAGCAGCCACCAGAGCTGTTTGCATCGCCACAGGTGAGGGCCTCAGCCAGGTGCTCACATCCACACTTTCCAGACCCCATCCAGAGTTGACCTTCTGCAGGGGAGTGGGGTCTGCTACCCAAGCTGATTCCTGGGAGGAGACTGCAGATTAAGTAGCATTAGTGACTGAGGTCTGGCAGCTGCAATCGAACTGCATAATGAATCGTTCTGATGCCAGCATTAATAACAGTGAGATACACATTTGTGAGCAGACGGCTGTGCAAACACACAAGGGCTGGCATCTGGGTCAAACAATACAAAATTTCCACCTGTGTCACATGAGAAATAAATAAATAAACAAAACAGATTTTTGGCAGGAGACGCCACTGAATGAAGGGACTCAAAACAGGTTTTAATAAATCTATTATGAATAGACATGATTAATTTCACCTTGAAAAGGGATCTGAGAGAATGAGGAAAAAGGGAATATTTTGACGGGATGGGTATCCAAGACATTAAAAGTTTACTGTACCTGAAAGCTTTCTGTTGCCTCTGGCTGCACAAATGCTCTTTACTTTCATTCCCCATTGTCTCGCTGGCAAGAGCCAAAACAAAAACAAGCTGGCTCTCAGATCAAAGAGCTGAGTAATGCTAGTGAAGTAAGGCTGTTATTATTGTGCTTTGTTTAACAGCTATCTGAACACCAGTAAGCTTTGAATAAAAGCCCGCCTTGATTTTAAGGCCCTCTTTGAGGAGCTCTCCATCTCTGATGGTCTTTAGCGGTGACTTGGCTGAAATCATGGTACTATCCTGATCATGAGCACACAATGTACCTAACCTTTAACTGGCTGAAACAAACAAAAAAAATTACTCAACATATTATAAGTATTATAGTAAATATATGATTGAACAAAATGACAATTATGAAGTTACATTTTACCAAAAAAAAACAAAAACGGTTGAACATTAAATTAAATACAACATTTAGAAAAAGGGGGCCCTTTTGTTGTAGGTTATAGGTGAGCATAAACATAACATTAGGTTGTTAAAGACTTTCATAAGCGGGTGTTTTATTTTCTTTCGCCGTGTTTTATTGTTACCAAATTCTGTGTTGAAACATGTCTAATTATTTGAATGCATAAAAACAACTTATTTTATTCAAATTTATTCTTAAAATAGCCTTATGAAATGTTTACTTTTTTCTAAAGAAATTCTGTGTTCTGTATCTGTTTATCAAATGAAGGCATAACACATTAACTTCATTTACCTTTAAATTATTATTATTCATTAAATGATAAATTATTGAAAATACAATTTTATTTAGTTTGGCAAACAAAGGGGGTTTTACTATTAAAATGAAAACATTTTTAAAATAGTAGTCTAGTAGTAGCAGTATGTACATTCTGCTGAACAAGTAATGGATAATCAACTGTTGGCTGTGCATTAAACGATTTGAATGCACGACGTCGGGTGGTTTCCTCCGCGAAGTGCATTCAAATTGTTTAATGCACAGCCAGTCGTTGATTATCCCGCTTATGCCATGGTCATTTGCCAGCATTCACATATTAAAGATCTTAATAATATTTGCTGGCTTATTCCATGGTCATTTGCCAAGTTATTAATAAACTAGTATTACTCTTTGCAGCGCAATATTTGACCGGAACGGTAAAAATTACGGTTATTTTCAGTTATGGCTTGTTAGCACCAGCTTCAATCAGACAGAGTTGAAATAGTGCGGTAAGACCACATTTATATGAATGAATTATAGCATGTATTTCAATTAATTGTCGATTGAGAGAGAGAGAGAGAGATGACAGTTGTGTGTACCTGCTTGCTGCATCTGTGCGTCTCTCTCTACAATCAGCAATTTTTATCACCTCGTTGCTGGGGAATATAATGTAGCGAATATTAATATATTTCTGCCGCAGTGTCTTCCAAGTTTAACCGAACTTTTATACGATGGGTTGCCGTGAATACCTTCACAGTTCTGTGGTAAAAAAAAATATATATATAGTAAAATGCACATGAAGTGACTCTCAGAGCAGTTCTGGAGATGTTGTTCATGTATGTCCTTGTTTAGTGAGATGGCAGATGCTGAAGTCACCGCGAGCGTCACGTGCGCTTCACTATACGTGTGTGGTAAATTAAACCGTGCGTCTCTTTCATTCACTCATACAGATCAGAGGTGATCACGTAATTTGAGTTAATGCTAATCAGCTAGTGTAAATAAGTAGATATTGAATATAAATTATGATTCTGTGTAAAGAAATATCAAGTAAAATTATATAACAATATTAGTATTTTTTCCAAATATGAATTAAAAGCTCTTATGGATGCTGTTCAATGATTCTTGCACTGACTGCCTGCCTGAGTTGTCGCAACCAGAGGCGGCACAAATTTTTTTCACAATTCTCTATATGCAGGAAAAACCCTGCTTAAGGAACCCCAAGATCTCAGTGTGGAGAGATCTCAGTTCTTTTGGTGGAAGGGATTCAGAATCTGCATTTCTGATGGCTGATTCATCCTACTTTTTAACTGTTTTAAATTTCATTTTAAATCAATTTCTATATCATTTTAAAATTCCCTGTTTTATTATTTTTAACTCCTTGTTTTTATTGCTGTGAATGATTATTTCACTTTCTTTTATGTAAAGCACTTTGAATTACCACTGTGTATGAAATGTGCTATATAAATAAACGTGCCTTGCCTTACATAATAGTTTCCCGCAGCAAAAAAAAAAAAGTTTCAACATTTGCAGAGAGGATTTTGATCTTTCTGGAGGATTTTTTGGATGTTTCTCAAACTAGCTGAACTTTCTTTCTTCCTGCGGCCTTGGAGAGTCAAATAGGGACAGTCTGAGTGAAGACCGCCACAGAGCTTGCATAACACCACTTGTAGTCGAGGCCTCGTCTGCCCAAGAAGGTTAAAGAAGTGGGGAAATCTGAGAAAGGAGAATGCATCCCTTGGGCAGACAAGAACAAGATGGTGTGAATACATACATATGTGGGACAGAGCATAGCATGCAGCGTAAAAACAGGAAATAGTGCCTCCACAGCAGAATTTGGACTAGACTACATACTAATAATTAGGGATAGGACGAGATCCGACTGGTCTCGCAAAAACGGGACGATATCCTCCCAAAACATTTTGCTGTGTTTATATTAGATCTGCGCCATTAATCGTTAAAAAAATGCGATCATGATTCAAACACCCACATGATATTTTCCTGAATGACAATGATTCAGCTATGTCTATTGCTATTGTTTCACATGGCGAGTGTCAGTAGAGCGTGAGAAGCACGTTTTGTAGCTGCCCATGTGTGAACGCTGTCATTCACTGATATGGGCAGCGACAAAACATGCGCTCCTCAAGCTCCACTGACGCTTACGATGTGAAACAGGTGTTAAAGACATTCAAATCTGCATTCATGCTGCTGCTGGTCCAGAAAGAGCAACACAAACGGTATTTTCAACCACTCATCATTATTTCTGTTACAGACGTTTAAATAACAGAAGAACTAGGGAATAGGGATGTTTGGAATGTTGGAATAGGAATGTTTGCCAACCAAAAATAGCAACAACAACAAAAAGCTCTTTCGGTGTTTGGCCGAATAAGCGAGAAGACTGAATAAATTCTACCGAACAATGAATGAGGTGACACGATCAAACAGAGGCGTGCACTAATGCAGAAACACATCTGCAGCGTGAAAGTATAAAACTGTACAAGAAAGAACTGTACAGAAATCATTACAAGCACGAAACACCAACAGCGAGAGACTGTTTAGAGGTAGCACTGTATCTCATGTCTCAGATGAGAAGAGGAAGGGTGGTTGATGCTGGTTACTGTATGAAAAATGAAATCGTCTCAAACGATTAGTAAATAAACTGCAAAATGTTGTGTTTTCTAATACATGCACGGATAGCATGTAAGTTATTCAAGCAGGGCTGCACGAGCTCGTGGCGCTAGGGTTCAAAGTCCAAAGCGCGAGAAAAATCTGCGCTTCTCGCAGATTTCTGGTTACTACAAAAAATCTGGTTACTCGTCAGTTGCTCAGTAACATTTGTATTCGTTTTTTTAAGGCATGTGCCAATGCGATACATGCGACAAACATTCCCAAACTCGCCAGAATCATTTATTAATCTGCTGTCAACAAAAAGAAGCACTGAGGTCTTCCTGGTTCCTGCGGGTTTCTGCCAAAATAAAAGCTCCATCAACGTTCATAAATGTAAGTATTGTTATATATGCTAAACTCTTCGGCCCAGAATTTCATTTTGTTCGGCTTCAGCTTCAGCCAAGAAATGTCATTTCGGTGCATCCCTAAGTACTGGGATAAGTACTGGGATAAAAGATTATAGTTTGGGTATAAACACGTATTGTCTGCAGTAGCGATCAAGATGAATGTATCTTAACACTTGGATTGTAAACGACAACCTGTTTAAAAAGTATTTGTCATCGAATCATTAATTCAGGAGATTCCAATAGTGAAAGAAGTCTTTATGAAGTGAGACACTGACTCAAAATGAATATATATTTTTAAAAGGCTTAAGCAATTAACAATTTGTCATAACCACAAGTAAATTACGTTATTTAGTTTAGTCTTCTAATATTTTTTTTTCAGAACCGTGAGAGAATCGTTATCTCCAATTTAATTTAATGTAATTTCATCAAGTACAAGTTCATTTCAAAATTCTATTTTTGTGTTTTTCAGTTGAATAAAACGATTTTATACTATAAAATAAGACTACAACTGTTATATCTACAAATCTCCTCTCATCTCGTTCTTGTGAACTCAAGTGTCTCATCACACCCCTAGTATTAATGCAATCCAGAAATGGGTTATCAAATCCCACACCACACATCTAATTCCAATCCACCCACACAAGAAAGCTGATCTTAGGGATGTGCTCACCAACCAGAACATGTTAGGCTGAGGGGTACTAACTTAATTAGAACATACAAAAAAAAAAAGTAACATTGGAAAGAAAAAGAAGTATAAGAAAGTGTAAAAAGAAAGCAGATACACCAAGTGAGGTATGTAAGAAAGCAAATACCTCTTATTATTCAACATAGTTCTTGCAGAAGTACAAGAACACATGGCTGGAGGCTGAAAGCAGAACAATAAACCCTACCACGAGTGTTTTCAGAACACAATGTGTACATGAATGGCATTTGAGAGGTACCAAATCTCCCTAAGCTGCTTCTCTTGCATAATGTACTGCAAAGAACTGGTGATAAGGAAAGCTCAAGATGGAGGCTGTTCTTATTGGTCAGCACATCACATTCCTTTATACGCATACACATTAGCTAAACAATGCCAATTTGAGGTAAGGAAATTGCATTTATCATATATAATCATTATACTATTTTCAAGCTGATTTGACTAGAGCTGGGAATCGATAATTAACTCAATTAAATTCTGATTCAAAAGCTCTTGATTTGATTCATTTCTGATTTCAGTTAATTTATTTCAATGATAAATGTCGATGTCTATTTTGCACTGCAGTGCTTAATGCTGTCAAATCTGTCAGTAACTATAACTATTAATTAAAAAAATTAACAAAACTAATTTGCAATAAAGGGGCTTTTTTAAGGGTAATGGTCTCATTTAATTTTGACAAAATTGCAACCATCCAAAAATAAATTATTGAATTATGGGATTCAGCTATGACTCTGCAAGATTCAAATAACTTAAAAGCAAACTGTCTGGCCTGACCATCTGGAAAGGGTTTTGGTGTCTGTATGCTTGACTAGGCATGGTATCACAAAGCGGTGACTGGTCTCAAGGGCCCTGTGAAGGGTTAACATCCACAAAAATAGAAAAGAATCATCCAGCATCGAAAAGAAACTGCAGTGCCTCTGGCTACACCAGCATTCTGACAGACAACAAGCCTCTCACACGGCACAATGGCCACCCGCCACTTTCCAATGGTATTTGATGTTGCTCACACACTGTAAAAAGAGGCAGTCCATTCATTCTCATGCTGAGGTAATTGAGAGTTCAGAGACAAACCGTCAGACCCTCACTACTCAATACACTGGCATCACTGCACACAGACATCCTTGGCCATGACCACTCTCTTTGATGAAAGAGTAGGGAGTCATAACATGTCCAAAACTAAAGCTGTGAAAGTCCTTTTAATCTTTCTTGTTGTATTTGCGTTATTTTCTTCTCTGGTATCACAGCTCTCTCCATCTCCCTGCAATCTACAACCAAGGAACAAAATACAATTTACAAATAAATAAATGCGACAACATAACAGCAGTGATCGAGAATTAGCCTGCTAACAACCAATTATCCTGGATCTCTGATAGACTGAAAGCAGAAAGAAATGAAAAGAACAAACTATAATTTTGCCTTTCCACTCATAAAATGTAATTATGCAACACAACACCAACTTCCTGTCAACACACTGCCCATGGATTCTGATAATAGTATAGAAGAGTTTTTGATGACATTTATTAGCTTTCTTTGCTAATCTATGACAAACCTATGTAATTAGGGACACACAATATTTTTCATATGACATCGATTATATGCCAATATTAGATTTTTTGTAACACTTTATTTCGATAGTCCACTTTAAACATTCTACTAACAGTAAGTAACTTTGCAACTACATGTCAACTAGCAGTCATTAGAGTATTAAGACTGTCTGCTTAATATCTCCTAACACTTTATTTTGATGGGTCCACAACATACAACATACTGACTATGAGAAACTTTGCAATTATGTCAACTTATTCTACTATCCAGCTACTGAGAGTTAGTCGACATGTAGTTGCAAATTAATGATAATTAGTTGACATGTAGTTACAAAGTTACTTATACTTAGTAGAATGTCTAAAGTGGACTATTGAAATAAATTGTAACCAAAAATATTTTTTTCAGCATGTCCATACTGGACATAAAATTAAAAAACACGAATAATTACATAACACTGTTAAATGTAATCAAATCTCAAAATGAATACCCATTTGTAATAATGTTAGTTATATGTTGTAATCATATGTTGTTATGTTGTTACATTATAATTCCAAAAATCATCTGTAAAACTTAAATCACATAAATTTAGATTTTTGTTTCCTTTTTTATTTTTTTGTATTTATTTGGACAATATAGTGTAGAATATTGAGAATTTACTTGGAATTAATATACAAATAATTTGAACAATAATCGTATTGGTATCAGTCTGAATATTATATACCTGTGCATCTATATTAATAATCCAAAGCTTAAATAAGATCATAAAAAAAACATTGCTACTTTTCTGTGAGCTTGTGAATGGGTTCAATCCTGCAGATGACAGAGTTAGTGAGGAGCACTCTGTGGGACACAGGTGCTTACACGGTGCTTTGTGCCATCTTTCGCTAACGCAGCCTAGCAGTCGGTGGTTATTATTGCTATCTAGCAGCAGCAAACCTACAGGTGAGAAATGAATCGCGATGGAGGAGGGTGGGACACAGTTTAGCACCAACAACATCAGGTCTCGCACCACCTGGCAGGGCATCTTCAAGATTCAATAAGCCAAAGAGAAAATGACAGAAAAAGAGCGGATTAACATTTATCATCCGTATCAAATTACCTTGTGGCATGTAGAAAAAAGTTTGAGAAAAATCTAAACAAAAAAATTATATTCGAATATTCGTCAAATTTAAAATAAATGATCTTTTTAACAAGATAATGCTTTTTAAATCAATTTGATAAAAGAGTTCAATCAAAAGTAATCTAAAAGTAATCTGATTATATTACCTAAAATGTGCATTGTAACAGATTACCTTACTGACTACAATTGTTATCATGTAATCTGGAATCTGTAACGGATTACAATTTGTAAGTAATCTACCCAGGTCTGATGGCTTGTAACTCTTAAACAAAAGACATTTTAAAAATCCCTGAATGTAAAAAAGACTTCCAGAACTAAAGCCACTGGAAATTTTGGAGGGACACTAATGCACTACATGTTGTTTGAGAATGTAGGACTTTAGGAAATCCTTTATGGGAGTGGGTGTTCACTGTTGAGCTCTATGCTGTAATAAACTAAGTGAAGTGAATGGTTAGAACCCCTTGCTGACACACTCAAGCATAATGTCAGATTAATGAATTATCTACATTAAGAGGCACTGTGACTCCTGCAAGTAGAAGCCCAGGCTTCTGTCTTCGTCCTGTAATAAACATGCAAAGGAGTAATAGATATACACTTAATGCATTAGTTCCAATTTACATATCACAAGTCTTTGATAGGGAATATGAAAGCAGATTAGATCCACTTGTGGTCGACTTTTATGGCTTTTAGTAGCATGAAACACAGCAGGCTTTATACAGCTTCTGATTAGTTCGACTGCAAGAGAGAAAGAGAGAGTGAGGAGCATATAGTGGCTTTTAATGGGCACCAGAGGAATTAATGTACACCCACTGACATTTACAGGAGTTGATTATTTTTCAAGCACAACTCCTTGGGTTGCTTTACAGAGTTTCACCAAAGAGCATTGAAAGCAAACTCCTTAACGGTTAGATTCAGTGCTCTGTATTTGTTATTTTCCCTTCAAATCTGGGCTTGGCTTTGGTTGGATTAACAGAATGATGATGCACCGTATGAACAGACACTTTTCATGACCTTGAGGTTGCTCCGCCAATCACAGCTTGAATCATGGTGCACTTTTTTGTTGATTTAGCAGCGAGTTTGGATAAGGCTAAAGTCGATTTCACCTTGAATGTTGCCCCTAACCTCTGAGAATTTAATTCGTAGCATCCCGTTCTATGAAATCCCTATGAGGTGGGGTCATTGCCAGGCTATACGCTGCCAGAGTCATTTTTAAAGGATTAATATGGATTGCAGTGTTCCTGTTAACACCTTTGTTGAGCTTTAGGGCAGAGAGGTTACCAAAAGCAAAACTTAGCACGCACATACACCTATAGGCTACAGAATCTCCGGCTTATGGAGAAGGACAAATACACTATATGCACTTTCAAGGTTTACTTATTCATGCTCACGAACTGAAAAACTGTACCTGTCTATCAGAGGAATTCCTTTAGGTTTGCAGCAAACTAAAGGGCAAGAGAAACGGAGCAGGACAGAAAGAGAAAGAAAAATAATGAGAGTGCTCTGCACGCTGTTCACGGCTGGAGCTGAATGTGGAAGTACTTCCTAGAGGAGAGACGCTCTTCCTGGATGACTACTCTTTACTGCCATGGCACACCGGAACCAGACCAAACTGCATGGTGTAGACAAGCAATCGCATTAAAAATTCCTTCACTTTCTTTTTTCTGTCACTTTACACTACAACTGAGTGTGTTTTGGACTCTGCGACGAGACAATGTGCAGAGAATGTTCAAACAGAAACCCGGCAGAGGCCAATGTGCAGTTCTGCCACAGTGTTACGCTCTCAAAGGGAAGACAAAAGAGTAGCAATTATTTCCACAATGTAGATTTTTATTGTGCAGGGCGCTTTCGGTCTCTGCGTGTAATGTGTTCAGCAGTTCATCACTTTCCTTCCTGCAGAATTAAATGCTGCTGCCTGTCATCACCTCCTGTCAGAGAACAGAATCGCCAGAAAAACAAAGAGCTGATTCTGGAAAAACAGTCTCGGCAGATTTATGAAATATTGCTCCCGTTTTACTTTTGTGCTGGAAACACAGCAGAACTTATTACATGTGTGCAGCTCAGGTGCTGACTTAAATTTGATGTTGTACTTATTGTTGACATAATAGCTAGCTGTAGAATACAGATTTATTTGTGGGGGGGCGTTATTGTAAATCAGCGAAAAGAAAAAGAGCATGTGAACAAAAGGGCACATGCTCTAAGGCAGGGGTTTTCAAACTGTGGGTCAGAGTGGGACAAGGTGGGTCGCAGCTAAATGACATACACAGTTCCTAAAGGGCTGGACTATATACAAAGATGAACTACGAATTGCGATATTGCTCAGTGCGATTTTCGAATCGCAAAGGCGGGATTTAATACATGCGTTGTGTGTTTAGAAGCGCGGGTGAGCACGAGTTGAAGGCTAATAAAAGTGAGGGTCTCAGAGGGACAGTTCATTTTTAAAATGCTCGGTCTACATTATTAATGAGAAGAAACTCGCTCACTTCATTGCACTGTTCTGCATGAGATTACCTGAAAACTGTTTTAGGTATGTCTGTTTCTATCATCTGTTTGAACTCGGCGCTGTATTGTTCTGAGAGTGGGGCACAAATACGGGGTTAATTAAAACACTATACAAACATTTCCACATGCTGGCATTACAGAATTTACTAAATTTCCTATTATTTCCTTGCCATACCATCACTATATAGAGAATTTTTTTTGCCAAAGTTAAAAAACCTTTTGAAGATATAGCTGAAAATTTATTTAACTATTGCAAAAGTACATTTCTGGCTGAAGTAAATTTGTCATTTCGGATTTTAGTGTTTATTTAAAATGAGACATCTGTTTATTATTTTTACAATTATTTCACAATTATTTTAATCTCCAAACTGTTAATTCAGAATGAAAAAGATAATTCTGCTTCGCGTCTTATGTTTTGCTTAAAAAAAAAAAGTGTTGGGTTGTGAAGGCATTTTCTGCGCTGAACCCCGTGATGAGTTTAACGACACTCGCAGCGCCGATTACAGTTCATAGCCTCACCGGAGTGTGCGCGTTTCGAGGTTTTATTCATAGGAATGTTAATTGTTATGAGAGAGAACAGGAGAATGCCACTGTTGATTATTATGGCTGTATCAGTTCACAGATGATGCCTGACAGCCACCTGTTTCGGCAGGTACCTCAATAATGAGGTAAGAGCTAATGAGGCTTTTTGAGGGAGAGAGTGGCAAGGGGAAGGTCCAAAGTGAAGCAGGTACTTCCCTTCAATTATTCATAGCAGGAGAATTATCATCAAGAGTGAGGCGTTTTGAATGAATAATTGATTTTGTTGGCAGCTTTATGTTAAAACATGCAGCCTTGCTCCTGATGGACAGGAGTCGCTGGGGAACGGCATGTGACAGGGATACAGAGGCACATGTCACTTACTTTGAGGAGGAGAAGCGCTCTTTGCATTCAAGAACATTTGCTTTAATGATCCAAGTGAGGCAAAATGGCTTTCCACAACAAATATAGCCTATACATTTTATTGTCCCAGTATAATTTAATTCACAACAGGATGCCTTCAGAAATGGAAGAGGAACTTTCAAAACAAGATTGATTCCGAAAAAGCAATTTGCTACTGAAAGTACTTTATGGCCTAGGGTTAATTCCAAACTAAGCTGAAGCAGTTTGTCTAAAGAGACCAAATCTTCTCACTGTTTTAAATGTTCTAAATGATCCTTTCTGTATGGCTGCAAAGGAATCATATTCTAATATAGCAACCAAAAACCACCTCCTTAAGCCCGTGTTATTTTTTTTGCATGCATGAGTCCGCTATGGTCCGCGTGAGGTAAAAATCGGAGGGTGTGCATGGAGGCTCTGCACGGACATCCGTGCCTCTCATTTTTTGTGACCGCGCGGACAAGTACGTGAAGAAGCCAGTTGCTACTCAAACCTGTACAATCCGTCGATAAAACAATATAAAGACGGCTAGATGTGCATTACACTGGGCAATTGTTTATTCACATGTTTGTTTACTTTCATTCATACTGTTTTCATTCATTCATACTGTTCAAGCCGATCTACTGCGCATGTATGGAACACATCCATGGACCACCAGTGTACACTTTCAGTAGTAGAAATACAAGTAGTCCGCGTCCGCGTTGTCCGTGTACGCGTCCGGATTGCCCGAGTGGAAAGTATAACACAGGCTTTATACTTCTCGAACCATTTACAATCAGGAGATACAGTAGATGTTTTGTTTGATCAATCAGAATCACACTTCGTTAGGCCAAAAGGGCACTGACCTCACCACTGACGAAAAATAAAAGCAGGCCAGTCTGATATTAAACCTCAGCCAACTCTCGAATGCATCAGTGTTGCCTCAGCTTGGCTCCATGCCGTTAAAACCACCATAATAACCTTTACATAGTGTCTATTCTTTAATGTCACCATTGTTCCTTAGCAACTTCCTCAAAGCAGTGTGTTACAGGTATTTGAGCAGCACTCTACTGCAGTAGAGAGCACCTGGCAACCAGCTATTTTGAGACAATGTTTAAAGAGGAGAAGAGAGAAAAGGAGCGAAGCTTAAGTATACTAGAGCAGAGAAATGTATGCACATTGCACATAGTTAGTCCAAACACAATAGGTCACTGAAATGTAATTGTGAATTCAAAAAAATTGCACTTCTGCTGCAGACAGCTTGAGAACAATACTGAGAAACTAAAGAGGAAGCCTGCGAGGGAGGGGCAGTCGACAAATAACTACAAATAAATTCTGTGCATAAAAAGGGAAAGTGTAACTTCATATATTTAGCCTTAAATGGTATTATGGGACTTGTTGTATTAAAAGATAACAAAAAACTTATATAGAATTAGTTTTTAAATCAATATGAGATTATTTTGTGTATATATTTTTTTCTGATCTGACAAGTCCTAGAAATATTAACAGAAAATCTGATTTTTCAATTTCAGATCAAACAAATGACTTTAATACAAAAACAACTGAATCTGTGACTGTGTGCAAAAAAAGTCTCACTCTTTGTTCTTATTTAATCTTATGGAAATAATATTTGACTCCCAGTGGTCTCCAAAAGGCCCCAGTGGTGTCAATCAAGAAGCTGTTTTACTGATCATGCCCCCAGATGAACAGACTCTTAACTTAGAGCACGCCCACATGAGCCCACTGGGAGGTTGCCCTGACTCTGAATAAAGACGGGGGATAATTATGACAACACTAAACAAAAGAGACCAGGTCAATATGATTTTGTAGAATAGCCATGTCAAAAACTAGCCTGCAGGAGTCAATTGAGTGCGATCTACCCAATGATAATCAAAATCATCTTCAACCTGTCTGATTCACACGTTACAAATCACAAAGCTATAAATAGGCTGTGAACAGGTGGAGTGTTATCACGCTAATTGTCGCAAAGATGTGAACCACAGTGATTGTGGTGTTCATTTAAATGATAACAACTGCATATCCAGATCTAATTAGAGGGAAAAGAACAGCATCAGTTCGGTTTGAATGCCACGTTAAACCAAAATCGAACCCCAGAGAGCTGTGTGTTTATGAGTAATGATGAAAATGGAATGGTAAGGAGAATCTGGGTCCATCTGTGATTGTCGTAAGGATGTGTCCCACGGGCTGATGGGATAGAGGAGGGCATGAAACATCAGAGCACTGACAAGAGCACTCTGGTGAATTTAGTGAGAGATGTGGGGGTGAGCCATCTGTTTAAAAGACCTAAAAGCAGCGAGATGGAGAAAAGGATGAGAGGCAATTACCTGAAGCATCAGGAGGGACAGGTGTCTCGTAGCTGCTCCACCCAGGAAAGAGTAATGAAGTGCTGATGAATGGAGAGCATGCAGAGACTAAATATTCACGTTTAACGGACAGATTAGATGCTCTCTTCTCAAACAAAGTAGGAAACAAGTCATTCAAGTCTCTGTTAAGATTAGGTGGGCTCAAGCATGAGAGTGACAACACTTAAAACCAACACCAACGCTTACCGCCATCCCTCAAATGGCCACAGACACTTCCACTGTCCAACCAACTGCAAGGACACAAAGGACTGAGACTGTCCATTCCAATTAAAGGCAACCTGAGCTTGACAGGCCAGAGAGATATATTACTGCCGAGATGAAAGTTCAACGATGTATGTGCTATTGAAAGATTAAAAATGCTTTCTATATCCTTCAGCTCTAAAGCTTCAGAAGCATCTGTCTCTCTTCATTTAAAAGGAGGCGGACGATTTGCATGTATGGCGCACTGACATAGAGTTGCCTACTTCAATATATTATAATGCGCTGCTTGTCCTTAATGGAGAATCAATGACGGGACAAGCCCGTCACCTTCGAGTCGACGCAAACACAATTTACACATTGACATGTGGAGGGTGTGTGTGATTGATTCTGACTGCTTGAGGGTTTTAATATTGTTTTCCGTGTGCTCATTGACTCTCACTCACCGTCTTCCACCTTATCCATTAAAGCTCACCGTCTGGCAAAGGCTTAATCTCGCTGTCTACGCCCTCCCTTTGAGACTTTAAAACGCTCTCATCGTCTTGCCGCTCTTTTTTTTCCTGACCGAGGCATTGGAAATGTCCAGACACGCTTGCTGAGCTGTAGTTAACCAGAACTATTGGATTGGAAACGTTTCAATGGTCGAACAAGTGCTTTGCACCTGTAAATACTTCATGAAGTCCAATCAATTCATGCATCCGGAATGATCAATAACATGGAAGTTGCCTTCTCTTTAATTCTACTAATCTTTAGAGCAAGTTTTCTCCCACTAATAGCTATTAAATGCATATCCAATATAAACGGTAGACATCAAGCTGAATTAGCACTGAGAAACAGAATTAACAATGAGCTTCTATCATGGAGGTCAGTGCATTGACTAAACTGTCATAGTGATATAAAGATCAGGGTTTAGTTGTTCTTAAAGACATCATGCTTTCTCCAATACTTGGATGACCATCAGAGCAAAGTCAGCAAAATGGCGCTTACACACTATAGAAAATTCTGACAGTGCATTCGACAGTTATAAATGTGCATTTTAAGCTGGGACAATCTGACATCAAGCAGAAACACTATTTTTTTCTCATCTGCAAGGGGAGTAACATATTTGGGGATCCCAGGCACCAAAGTTTGAAAACCCTGGGCTAGATGGTACTGTGAATAGTTACGAGATCTTTCCCACACAACTTACCACTAAATCACGTTAAAAGCTGATCATCAGTCGCCTAAAACGAGTACTGTTGAAATCCTTGGAAACATGCATAAACACACACAAAACATATAGGTAGTAACACAGATATGCACTGGCACACACAGGCACGCTTGTGACCCCAAGGTGTGTGATCAAATGTGCATGTGAATATTCAAAAGTGCAGTGAAGAAGATAAAACTAGAGGGAAGAAATCCACACAGGGCCGATTAAGCATAGCACACACTTTTATATTATCCCAGCATTAATGGATTGTGTGTGAGAGTGTTGTAAGTAGTGGAACAAAGCTTATGCACAATAGCCTCACTTATGGGTTAATCTCCCATAAAAGTGCACACAACATTAATGTCATTCAGCTGCAGAGACTTAAACATGATGGTGCAAAATTATTAATAGTCTTAGATGACCTCCGTGCTCAGCAAAACCACTGTTTCTCACCTTCCCAAAGTCCCTCACGTCAAAGAGATCAAAGGGATCAAACAGCTCGCTGTTCCTCAGGCCAAACTTGTCATGGCACACTTTCAGGAATGTTCGGATGTTCTTCAGACACAGAAACTGGAAAAGAAGGAGACAAATAAAGAATGTCAGATCATTTTGGTAAGATTTTGATTTCAACCTGATTGTTTAAAAAAATAAAAAATACAAATGGAAAAGTCTTTTTGGAAAATAACTACAAACCTATGGAAATATTTCCATATTCAATAGCATTAAAACACTGTCACTTCACAGGCATGGAGTACTCTGACACATCTAATTTCTGTAGCGTGTGAAGCATATTTCATTTCCTGGAGCCTATTGACAGTCAGCTCATTTCCTTCTTCCTGTACCAGTGATTAAGCAAATAGTTATCACACACTGTGATTTGGATCCCCAAGCCCAAGCTTGGCTTAGATAAGCCAATGAGCGTCTGACGGATCGCCTCTGGCATGATATCCCCCAGGCACTGTTCACTTACCAACATACAAACCTACCATACCTTCTGTCCTTAGGGTCTCTAAAGCAAACCTTCTTTCCTGATCCTACTATCATTGCACAATCATTACTGTTAGTAACACTGATGCCAGTATGACACAACGCTGGCTCCTGCTCCTTATTTGTTTCAGAGAATTCATGCATAAACGTTCCTTGTAATGAGAATTTGTCTGATATAATTGACTTGAGCTGGGTGAAACAATACAACCACACAAACAGGGACAAAACAATAACAACTTTGTCATTGTTTATTTCCACCCACCAAATGTCAATGAATCGGGTCTCATGTTTAATTCATGTGTTCGATATAATTCAATTATGTGCATGGGTTTGCATTTCTATGGAGACAACGGTGGAAACAAACTCCACAAATACTGGTAGCTGCGTTCGCAACAGTACACTTAAGGCGAATAGTGCATTCCATACTAGTAATGATTCGGGAGCGAAGGGGGCAGTAAACCAGAGATATTACAAGCATGCCACCGTTATTCAGCAGGAATCACAACCCCTATTGTGAACACACCAATAACAGCTCTGTTTCTTGTGCAAAGCAGGACAGCAGAGGCCTATTTGTCACATTAAAGCCAGTACAATGGAGATAACCACCCTTAGAACACAAGCCGGATTAAATTCTCACAGCCGTGATGCCATTTGTAAAACTAGCCCTTAATGAGTGCTGTAAGACAACCCCAAGCGTGTCAGGATCAGCATTATGTTGGAAACACAAGAGGGTAGCTATGCACTGTACGTGAAGCACAAGAGAATACCAGTTCATTTATCAGAACAGATAAAGATGGCTAAGGATGACTGATAATATGACGTCAAGATAAGGGAAAAAGAGAATCACAAGACAAAAAGACCACAATAATCATACAAAATACCTATAATATCATTATATAAAATGTATCTAATATAGCATTATATAAAATATACATTTGCACTTTAGTTAACTAAAACTAAAATTAAATTTTTGTTGATTAAAATCAGATGCCATTTTAACAAAAAATAATTAATATGAAATATATACAAATGCCAAATCCCTGGAAACCACGTCTTAAAAAAAATGACCACTGGGTAAAAGTGCCTAGCAAGAACCACTAAAATAGCATACCCAACAAAAATGTGGGAAGTTTATTGTTCTCATTTTGTATTTGCAGGTGATACAGAAAATGCCCCCCTATAAGACGCGATACTACACATTTTGGTGCGCAGTAACTTGCTTTTGGAGCAGACAGTGGTCTCTTAAAAGAGATGCTTCGGTAATTTCTCTCTCCACCATTTTTCTCTCTCTGAGACCAGAAGTTCAGTCTGTTCTGAAACCACTAACCGTTAAAACACACTCTGGATTTTAAAGTATGAATTTTCCACCCTGTTTGACTGCATCCAACTCAGATGAATAGGCTACTGTTTCTTCATGCTAATCACACCTTTCCTTAGTCTTTCAATTGCTTACAGGAAGTGCAAAGGTATCACTTTTGGCTGTGCAGTGTCATAGCAGGGGTTTGAGCATATCTAATGCTCAGAGTGCACACCGCAACCCCAGGCTATGTTTATGTGTCTGTTACTCTCTTTGCATTGAGATTCTAGTGAGGACTAGTACATGGAAAGATCAGAGCACGACCTGTCTCATTCAGCTCAAGAACTCAAATTCTGATTTTTTCAATAAAAAACAAATGGAAAGGAAAGACAGCTCCTGGATACACAGCTAGAGGAAGAAACCAGGTTACAAAGAGCTGTCATTCCCTAACACTCATCCCTCAGGAACAGGTACATACTCAGGGAATAAAGAATTACCCTCTCCGCCTCAGGTGCACCGCCCTCACAGGATGTGTCTTCCAAACTGAAAGAGCATTCACTAATAAACTAAATCAACAGAAAAGAAACCAAGATGGATAAAAGAAAGACAAGTTTAAAGGCAGCAATGAAGTCCTAGGGGAAGATTGTTGTGTCTGAGAAGCAAAAAACTAAAGTGATACGGGGGAAAGGGAGTACCACTCCCCATACGGGCATGAAGAGCACAGATCAATCCAGCCAATTATTTGCTTCAAAAACATGAGTGAAGAAGACAAAGAGTCAAACAATCTGTCAAGCAGTCAAGCGCTTTAAGCCTTGAAGCAGCGACTGTCAGGAAGACACGAAGAAGGTAGGCACAGAAGCAGACAGCGAGTCAGCGGGTGAAGCACTGGAGTCTAGACTGTGGCGAGACATAGTCAGACAGCCGTCAGAGATCTTCTGTATCTATGGTATGAATTGGCACAAGTCTTCAGAGAGCCGTGGAGAAAAAGGCATAAAAGATGTGAGCAAACAGTCTAAACAACAAACCACATAAATGGCCGGATGATTTTCAATAGATGGCACCGGCTAAGATGTTAAGGGGGTGGAATCCAGGTGTAAAGACTGCAAAAATGTAAATATTAAAGTAAACGTAAAAGTAAATATAAAAGTATTCCTGTGGCTCAGTGTTAGAGCACTGCGTTTACAGTGCAAATGGCCGTGGGTTCAATTCCCAGGGAACACAAATACTGAAAATGTATAACCTGAATTACATGGTATATGTATGAAAATGTATAACCTGAAGTAAGTCGCTTTGGATAAAAGCGTCTGCTAAATGCATAAATGTAAATGTTTTTAAAAGGAAACTGGCAAAGGGTCGATCCCGAGCCGAGTGGGGATGTGAGGAGGTGCCGCCCTCATTGACAAGCATGGCAGTGGCATTTTGTCAAGCGCTCTGATCCTTTGTCTCCCTCACAGAGAGGAAGCTCCCACCGGAGCATGGTGTCCAGCACAGGTCAAGACAGAGCAAGAAAGAGTGAGGGAATGAAAAGCAAAAAGAGTAAACACACAGGCAAACACACCTCTGAAGAGCTGGTGAGGCGGTGGCTGATTAGCTCAAATCTCCTGCAGGATTTCCAGGGTCGCACAGATGTTAAAACCTCTCTGGAGAAAACCTGACTTCGACTAATTGGAGAGACAGACACTAAATGAATAATGTATGCTGGTATGCAAATGATAATCTGATAGGATTATCCAAAAGGCCCAATTTATCACAGAAACCTCTCTAAGTCGTGATCAAATCAAATACAGTGAACCTCACAGGAACTCCATATGCTATGTAAAAACATTTAAAAGAATGCAGAAAACTGCTAAGTTGTCTCAAAAATACAAGACTGCTTTAAAAAAATGTTCTGCATGGATTAATTTTATACAAATATACATTTAAATTTGTGATAATGGTGAAAATCTATTCAAAAACAAAAAGCCACTTTTCGAATCGGTCCAGTGAAAAGAAGCCAAGAACAAGAACAATTCACAAAACTCATGTCCCTCACCAAGGCATGCTTTCTGAAAAAATCCTTTTCCAGCTGAACCAGAGGAATCCTCCACAGAGGAACAAAGACTAGCTTCTCACAAATAATGGAAAATGGCACTACATTCAGAAGCGTTCACAAAATAAATGGCCCGACCTGGCAAGATAAAGGGAACCGTGTTTCAACATGTCCACTGTCAGGGCTCTGATACAGCACTGTGTGAAGACAATGGGAGCTCATCCGTCCAGATTCCCTTCAACGGAGTCAAGAGAATGAATGGATGCCCGACGGTTTGATCTAGTGGAAGATGGGAACACAAAAAAAGGAAGTCCAAATCTTTTATTATCACCATCTGACCTGATTTCCCATTTCTGTTAAACATTGATCCAAAATTCTAGATTCATAAATCCTTTTTCTTTTTAAGTCTCTCAAGCATTTCAAGCACAGAGAGTGTTTTACTCCTGTTTATGTTTGTTTACTTATATACACATTTTGCTGCCTGAGAAGCCTGTTTAAATCAGTTAAATTCTCACAATGTAGAAATACACCGATCACCCTCAGAGACTGTGAAACTAGCATGAAACTGTCACGCCAGAGGATCTCAACTCATTTTTTTTATTCCATATTCAGCACTTTTGTTCTTATGGAGCATGAATATCTTACATAACTTTAACTTGATCCCTGAATTGGAGAAGGGAGCAATGTTAGGAAGTAGACAGTGCTGCATAAACCCTGTATGACTTCTGGGTTGTCCACTTTCGAATAACTTTAGATTTATTACAGATTAACACCATAACATGCTCTATTCTGGGTACCCAGCAAGTCACAGAGAAGTAGAGCTGTAGACACTGGGCAAAGCCCAACTGAGTAATCGAAGGATTAAGTAGCCGGCAAACACATCAGACGCAAGGCTGATGAATTTGGAGAGAACGGCTGCAGAGGATCACAGTCTACAGCCGATCAATGGTGAGGTTATTTATGATGCCAGGGCGGGGAGCTGGGAGCAGCATACATTTTCCACAGTCCATTTCTCTCTTTGGGCAGTGGTTCCTCATTTCTGTGATTTAGACCCTGCTGTAGGTTCTCATTCTTCTTCCAGAAGACATCTTGGACACATCCTAAGATGGATACTTCTGTTTATACGAATGCAAAGTGACATTAGCATTGGAAACGCTCATTTAAAATAATCATACAAAGTAGCACGGCGAAACGTTTTTAACGAAGCAAGTGTTCTGTAAACATCATCTTGTACCTCCCTTTCTGTGCGGCCCGATGCCTATTACACGCCTTAAAAATGCATAACCGAAGGGCACACAAAGAGAAAGCATCACTCCACCGCATCTGTGCCATCAGCGACAGAAGCCTCTTTAGAAACAGCCAATCCAATTACAGCAGCAAAATCATTCTACAACCATGAAATGGTTTGAGTGGGCGTGTCAGGTTGATGCCTGGTAGCTAAAATATGAGTTATCTGTGATGACAGCAACAGAAAACAATCAGTCCTTATTCTAGATTTACAAAATTCTAGAAAATTCATTATTTGGTCTAAAATCTAACAAGTTGCTTTTCTGCTGCAAATTATGGCAAAATTCTTACTAAAACATAAACCTCTAAACGTGTTATAACAATCAATTGTAGTACTTTGAGGAAGAAATACTTTGGCGAAAAAAAAAGAAATGTAATGAATTAAAATTTGTTTATGATATTTTCAAAAAGCAAGATAATTGGTTAATACAAATTGGTTCTCAGTTCCCAACCCTTATCTTAGAAGACAGCATAATTTTCCAACCTACTTAAGTTATAATTTGTCTTGCGTAGCTGCTTTGAATGGCCAAGGACCACACAAGAGGCCATATGATTGACAGGTAAAGCAACAAATCACGTTTCATGTTTAGGGGCGTGGAAATGTCCCCACAATAACAGACCGGTGTGCAAACAGTAAATCATTCATTCATGAATGTCTGATAAAGAGTTTTTGCCATGAATCTCATATAGGTTTAAGAATACAGTGTTTGGTAAGTCTTGATGAATGCTCAATGCTGAACAAATGATTTAAACACGACAGCTTTCTTCTTCGATCAGACAGCTTGGTTTTGTTTCCAGATGAACCATTAAAAAATATGACATGTTTAAAAATCCTGTGGAATTCAACAAGTCAGAGGAATCTGCTGAAGTGTTTCCAGTTAAGAGTGACATATGCATCTGACTTTCAGCCAGCAGTCATTGAGCATGACGTCTGAGGCTGAGACTAACTTATAAGTAGGGTTGGGTACCGAAACCCGGAACCAACACGGCACCGGTACCTATGGAACCGAATCAGAACGCAGATTTTGATTATAAATATACTTAATTATTATGAAAATACCCGAGATGGCTTGAATAACACAGATAAACTCTACATAGTCGTTTTCGTGTGTTTATTGTATTTATTTTATCATTCAAAACGTTTATATCTTCTGTTTACTTATCCATATCCTGGAGCATAGATCAAGAGTTCACTACTTCTGTGACTGGATCTGTGGGTTTTCTGCGGAGGGCGCCTTATTTCTGAGCGTGTTTATACAAATTACTTAAATGTCATAATTGAACTACGATCTAATCCTGGTTTACATTTACATTTAGTCATTTTGCAGATGCTTTTAAAGCGACTTACAATTGGGGAGTACATAAAGCGATTAATCTTGAAGAGGCAAACAGACCGAGCAAGTGCCCATAACACCAAGTCCTAGGCATTGTTCAAATAAGTACAAGCTAGCAAGGGAAGTAGAGAAAGATAAAGAGAAAGATGAAGATTTAGAAAAAGTGAATAATCAAATTTTTGATAAAGAGAGGTGTAGTCTAAGGTTAATCTAAGCCCTGTCTGTGTGTCTGTGAAACCGGGCCCATGTGTTTAGTGCTAATGGCCAATCCAAGTATTAATTGGTAAAAAAAATATTTTATAAGTATCGGTTCAGGCACCGTTTAGACACCGGTACCATTTTAAAAGTATCGATTTGGCACCGGTATCGAAAAAAAAAGACGATACCCAACCCTACTTTTAAGGCAGTATTTGCATCTTAAACGCCACACACAATAACCTTTTTTAACACAAATAAAAGATGCAGTTCAGCGGAGCAATATGACGAGTGTTTGACACAGCTCATGTCTGGTTCTGAGAGCAGCTGCTTGCTCTCGGCACTTAGCAGCCATTATCTCAGAGCTAACTAATGTCATTAACATAGAAAATGGCCTCTTAATCACTCAGTTGATTGTCCATGGCTTCTGTGCATGTCATCATTTAAATAATAATCTTTACACCCAGGCTAAGTCATCACTCAATCACCAGAGACAACATCTATATAACCTGACAAGCAGCCTGTTTATAGATAAGACAAAAGCAAACCAAACCAACTTAGTTTTTATCTTTATGTATTCAAATATGATGCATCAAGATGCATTGTGCAAAATTGTACCTCTTTTTTTAGTTGTTAACCTTCACCGCATAAAACGATAATAGTAATTATCACAATATAATTTTCTGTGATAAAACGATTACATGAGTTTGATAAATGTTCGATATAGTGTTTACAAGTCGAAAGTGGAACAAAACCACGCTACTCATTTGAACCGCACCACATGGACCGTTTATCCGCTCGGCTCAAACTTCAAATGGCTTTCGCAGTGTGAACTCACTAGAGCAGATGTATTTACTCATTGATAAGACTCGGTCACGCAATCACTAAACAGCGCTGTGTCCAGTGTGAAGCGCTAGGATTCAGCGAAGAGCACGATCGCTTTTAGTTTCACTTTTGAGATTTGGGATCACACGTACTCTGTTTATACTATGAAGCGGCAGTACTTACTACACATTTACAGGATTAGATGTTTGTCTGTGTTGCTCAGGATCTGCAAACCATTGACCATCGTCCTCAGTCTTCTTTGTTTATGTGGTAAATAAAACGTTATGTACTTTAATGTAACAGGCTACCTCTAGCAATCGTTATTTGTTTTCCATGCCTTTCTGAATTTTTTGGTCCATATCACCCAGCCTTATTAAGTCCTCATTCATTTTTATCTCAAAAAGAGCAATTCTGACACACTTCTAAATATCATCTTTTGTGTTTCGCAGAAAAGTTGTATATGTTTAGATTGAGTAAATGCCAAGAAAAAAAAAAAAAAAAAACTTGGGTGACCTATTTTTTTTAAACTCTTTTGAAAATGAATCTCAGAATGTGTTGTGTTTTAGCCAGGAATGCAAACAACACTGCATTTAAAACACTGCAAAACAATTAATTCCCAATTGTGAAGCAAATGAGCCTAGTGTAAAGATCATCCTTATTATATACCTTAATAAAGATCCCAATGAATATTTAAATGCAAACTCCCAAATCAAGAACAGTCTGCCTATATCTTAAAACACTAATTTTAGCATGAATCCAGGCACATGTGTGGGCAGCTCAACTTTGTAGCACTTGCCTAAGTTCTTGGACGTTCTTTTCAGTACTGAGTCATCCTGGCTCATTCAGTGGACAACATTTTAAAAGTGCATGTGTGACTCATTTACATTTCATCTATAAGCCAATAACTAATTAGAAAAAAGAACATGTTTTATTATAAACATTTTTGAATATTATAATATTTATAACTATAAATTATATGATACAACATATTATTATTATCTGCTTATTTAAATACAAAAAATACATTACCCTCACTCAAAGTAAATGGTCTCAATATCCTGTTTAAGACACACTTCCTGTTTACACATGCAGTGGAATTTGGTTTGATAGATTTTTGGCAGCAGCCACTGGAATTAACATCAAGAGATAACAGCAGCAGAGGGAAATACTTCAAAATAGGCTGGGTGGCCCATTGACACCTCTCAGCGGTGCCGGTTTATCTTCTCTTCACGTGACAACAAACAATCTCTCCAAAAAGCTGCCAACACAAAACTTATCGTCTCTCCTTCACTCATTTTCATTATGGCACAGTGTAATTTATTTAACTCCCGATAAATCTTTGACATTCTTCAGTAATAACAAGCAAATCCGACGAGTCTGGACATAAGCCACATGCTGCAGCTGACAGTGCTTGACGCTGGAAAGAAAACGAGTGTAGGAGAGAGAGAAGGCTTTGTCAGGGAGATATGGAAGAGAGGAGCATGAGCTAGCAGGATCAAAAAGGCACTCCCTATCACTGATCTCACTTGAGAAAGGCAGGAGGTGGTGGAGAGAGTAGGGATCACAGTCTCGCTTTGGCTTCTGCTCACCGGATGCGTTGATGCTTTGATCAAAAGGCAGCAGATCCAGCCAGGGGCTGGTGAGGAGGATCAGAGCTGCAGCCACACATACAGACCCAGACAGAGAGCCTGGAGCTCGAGAGGAGAGTGTTTTGCTCTTCTAACACGGAAGCTCAATTAGGACAAGCAGCCAGACAAAAAGAGAATGTTTTAATGTGAAAGGATGTGATGGTACGGTTGGAAATGCTAATGAGTCGAAGCCCTTAGGAGACGTAATGTTAAACTGAAGTGCAAATCCTTAGTTGTGATCCTACAACAGAGACAACAGACCGCATCACATGTTGGATTCCAATCAAAGTAACATACCTAAAATAGGCATCCCACCCTGAAAAAAAGGAAAACATGCAACATAGTATCAAAACACATTAACTCAAAGTGAGATCAGAGGAATATGGTAGGCTTGGTAAAGATCTTACGATGGTGTTGATCTTACGATTACTCTAAGGGCACATGCGTGCCGGGTTAGTCTAAATCCAAGAGATTGTGCTTTGAAATAGTGCGTGTGAATTTATCTGCAATGAGCAGTCACACACAGTCACTAGATGGACAGAGCCAGCAGCGCATTGGCGTGCCTTTAAAAAAGAAAGAGGAAGGGCATGGGGGGGGAGTAAATGATTTCACTCTAGATTTAGCCTAGTTTCCAACATGCCCATTAATTTCAAAGCAGATGGTTAAAAAAAGAAGAGAGGAGGGAAAAAAAGCTTTGCCTAAGCCAGAGTAAGCCAGAGCTGAGCGCCAAACAAGCAAACGCAAGCTTTAGATGAAAGGAGAAAAAAGAGAAAAAGAATGTGATCAGTGCTGAATGGATGGAGTTCTGCTAATACAATTTAAAGCTTAATCATTTTATGATAACCACGAGCAAGGTTACATTGTTACTGGTCAGTGGAGATTACATGTTACCATAAGTTTGATTACAGGGAACGAAGGTTCATGTGAGGAACCTCACGGGCCAGAAAGGAATAGAAAGAAAGCAAAGAGTAAGAGGATGAGAGGGGAAAATAGGAGAATACTGGCACACTTCAACCAGCCCAAACATGTCAAGTGAGCTCCCTGGTACTATGAGATCCGAGATAAAGAAGGAAATCTTATCCCATCCACACATCCTATAACTTGTAACAGCAGATAGGTTTTCAAGTTCAACATCTGCTGAGTGTTTCCACATTTAAGTGTTTTGTCATCGCCTAAATGCAGCTCGCTTTATGCCACAACTTGTGCAATTCAAGCCGCCTCTCGGGGATTGTTGGGAAAGATCCTAATGAGACAAAATGCTGAACA
>QVTF01005084.1:0-29488 GCA_003573665.1 Oxygymnocypris stewartii
CTGTACAGAGATGTACACAAGAGCTCATGAAAAAACAGCTATATGATATATGCTAAAATATAATATTATGGCAAAGGTGATAAAGTAATAACTCAATGCTACACGTCATGCGCTTGTTTCGTCATTCAGCGTTTTGCATGTATTTCTGAATATACAAATTCGATGTGATAGTGTTATTCTCGGTCTGGTTCTCTGTGGATGTGTGTGGTTATTTTGCCCCCTGCTGGACACTACTGGACACTACTGGACACTGCTGGACACTACTGGACACTGCTGAACACACTGCTGACACTACTGGACACTATTGGACATTGCTGAACACTGCTGACACTACTGGACACTATTGGACATTGCTGGACACTGCTGGACCCTGCTGACACTGCTGGACACTACTGGACACTGCTGGACACACTAATGGACACTACTGGAGACTGCTGGACACTGCTGGACACTGTTGGACACTGCTGGACACTGCTGGACACTACTGGACACTGCTGGACACTGCTGTACACTGTTGGACACTGCTGGACACTACTGGACACTGCTGGACACTACTGGATACTGCTGGACACTACTGGACACTGCTGGACACAACTGGACACCGCTGGACACTGCTGTACGCTGTTGGACACTGCTGGGCACTACTGGAAACTGCTGGACACTGCTGGACACTACTGGAGACTGCTGGACACTACTGGACACTGCTGGGCACTACTGGAAACTGCTGGACACTACTGGACACTGCTGGACACTACTGGACACTGCTGGACACTGCTGGGCACTACTGGAAACTGCTGGACACTGCTGGACACTGCTGGACACACTGCTGGACACTACTGGAGACTGCTGGACACTACTGGACACTGCTGGGCACTACTGGAAACTGCTGGACACTACTGGACACTGCTGGACACTGCTGGACACTACTGGACACTGCTGGACACAACTGGACACCGCTGGACACTGCTGTACGCTGTTGGACACTGCTGGGCACTACTGGAAACTGCTGGACACTGCTGGACACACTGCTGGACACTACTGGAGACTGCTGGACACTACTGGACACTGCTGGGCACTACTGGACACTGCTGGACACTGCTGTACACTGTTGGACACTGCTGGACACTACTGGACACTGCTGGACACTACTGGATACTGCTGGACACTACTGGACACTGCTGGACACAACTGGACACCGCTGGATACTGCTGTACGCTGTTGGACACTGCTGGGCACTACTGGAAACAGCTGGACACTGCTGGACACACTGCTGGACACTACTGGAGACTGCTGGACACTACTGGGCACTACTGGACACTGCTGGACACTGCTGGACACTACTGGACACTGCTGGACACTGCAGGCACAGCATAGTTAAACAGCCCCACCCTCTACACATAATTCTACATTCCTATGACGGGGCGTAGCCATCATTTCAGAATTTGGAGGCAGAAATTATATATTATATATATCACATTACAATATAATATTTCTGTAATGGATATAATCTACCAGTCAAAAGTTTTGAACAGTAAGAAAATTATGTTTTTTCTGCTTATTAAGCCTGCATTGATTTGATCCAAAATAGTTTTACTGTACAACTGCTGCTTTCTATTTGAATATATTTATTTCTGTGATCAAAGCTGTATTTTCAGTATCATTGCGTCACACGATCTTCAGAAATCATTCTGATTTGCTGCTCAAGAAACATTTTATTATTATTATTATTATTATTAATATTTAAAACAGTTGAGCATTTTTCAGGATTCTTTGATGAATAGAAAGATCCAAAGATCAGCATTTATATGAAATACAAATATTTTGTAACATTATACACTATATACCATTCAAAAGCTTTGAGTATTATTTTATTTTATGTATTTATTTTGGAAAATAAATGATATAAATTAATTATTTTATTTAGCAAGGATGGTTGATAGTGTACGTGTGTGTGTGTGTGTGTGTGTGTGTGTGTGTGCATGTGTGTGTGTGTGTGTGTGTGTGTGTGTGTGTGTGTCTGTGTGTGTGTGTGTGTGTGTGTGTGTGTGCGCGCGCGTGTGTGTGTGTGTGTGAGAGAAAGTGTGTGTGTGTGTGTGTGTGTGTGTGTGTGAGAGTGTGTGAAAATCAACATCATAATAATAATAAAAGAAATTATCAGTAAATCAGAATATGAGAATGATTTCTGAAGGATCATGTGAATGGGATAATGATGCTAAAAATACAGCTTTGAAATCACAATAAATTACATTTTATAATATATTAAAATATAAAACAGTTATTTTAAATAGTGAACATATTTCCAAATGTGATGTGTGATGTGATATGTTTTGCTGTACTTTGGATCAAATATATGAACAGAAGAGACTTCTTTAAGAAAACATAACAAATATTAATGTTCAAAATCTTTTGACTGGTAGTGTATAAGCAACTTTAATTTTCTAGCTTTTAATTGGCTTAGAAATCAGATACACTGCTGGACAATAACCAATAATAATGATTTGTTTATATACTACAAACACGTTTTTTAATCACATAATAAGGCAGAAAATTGCACTGCATTGTTTACATACTATATTTATTACCCGTATATGACTTGAAAAACACAAATAAACCATATATCGTCGCAATAATTCCAAACTCGTCCGTTTCTTTCTGTTTACATTTGTCCATATTAGGGATTTCCTGGTGCACTCTCTGCACGCGAGCGCCTCCGGTGTCGAGTATGAATGAACACACACTACATGTAACGAGTGAAAATGTAATGATTTAATGGTTATAATGGGAATTGTATTGGTTTTAATGGAAACTATAATGGTGTCTACTGGTATGTGATGGATTATATTGGTGGGATGTTAAATCCTATTGGACAAATGCCCAAAACACGCTACAAAAATAAATGTTGTAATGTTTTACTGGAAAAAGCTAATGGTTTATAATGGTATTTTAATGGAAACATTAGGATTTCTGTGATGGTTTCTATTACATAAAGCTGTAAATGTTATCACAAAGCGACAGAGTAATAAACTGAGCAATGAAGAGCTGAATACAGAAACCCGTGCGAACCCGGACCGCTCTTCTGAAGCATGCTTGACCACAGCATCCCGAGACGTCACCGCGACCATTACTGTGCGTTCACACCGCAGGCGGCGAGAGCGTCAAAGTGGCCGGAAGTCATTCATTTTCAATGTGAGCCGGGGGCGAGAGCGGCGCGGCACGTTTTGGACGATGAGAGCGTCGAGGAGAGTTTAAATCAGGTCATCTTTATGGTAATGAGCTATGACGCAGTTCGGCAGCAACCAATCAGAATGTAGAAGTCCTCCGCTTGAGAGGATCCAGAGAACGCAGCCCGTAAACTTCGGTTCCGACCACATTAGTTCCCAAGCAAAATGGAGGAGAAGTTCATAATTGCCGTGGTGGGTTTCCCGGTCATATATGACGTGTCCCTGTTTGCGCACAGGGACATAAATAAAAAAGGCGCACAACACTATTTATAGGGGACATTTTCCCCCTAGAATGTTTGTTTTTCAGCGGGAATTAAATTAATTTGCTCAAAACAATACCGAGGCTAGTAAATGTCTCCTATAATGATGAAATTAGACTAGCACGTAACCATGAACACAAATCCACACCACACAAATGGCTTTTAATTGGTTTATTTAGTTAGCAAACATGTAACTACAATAAAGTTCTTTACATCGATCAATTTCTCACTTTCACATTTAAAATATTTCATGAGATTAACTTCTACCCTACTTGTGGTCAGTCTGCACAAGATCAACGAGCTTGTTTGCTTTGCGGCTCCTTTAAATACAAGACAAGCATACGATCTACGTCACAGCGTCAGAGCTTCCACAAATCTTTCTACAGCGTTGCTGGCAGGGCGGCCAGGGTGTCTTTTGACGCTCTCGCCGCGTCCGGTGTGAACGCACAGTTACGACTTCAGCGCAAACCGCGAGTAACATCGCGATCACGACCAAAGTAACGATCGCGTGTAACGCTCGCGCGACGATCTCAACGCAGAGTCACTTTCTCTTTTACATTCTCCAACAGCAGCAGATCGCACACAACCCACTAATACTCAGGCCTTTAGACACATCACGAGATATTGGCAAATGTTGTGTTTGTTATGAGACATTTGTAAAGCATGACACTAAACCCTGTTTCGATGTGAAAGCTACAAACAGCTGCGATCATCATCAAATCGATTAACTAGAAACATCACTCCAGATTGAAGGATTGAAAGCGCTTACCTGGAGTCGATCGTGGCGTGTAATGAACAGAATCAATGTGTTTAATCCGAACTCGTGCTGGACGAAAGGCATGAGACGAGCACAAACACACTGAAGCTGTACAGCTCTGCTATTTCACTTTCGCTTTACTCAGATGTGAGGAATTCACCAGAAGCCTAGTTGTTCTCAACCCACCACATAATTACTTTCAGTTTTACAACTCGTTTCAGTTTTTACATTCATTTAAAAATGCACTGAATAAATATAATCTTTAATGTTTTTGTTATGCAAAATATATTTTTTCCAGACATGAGCAAATCACGTAATTAATGCGCGCTTTGGCAGAATTACATTCAAATAGTTATCAGCAGCACTAGTTCTGTAACATTCAGCATCAGAACGGACACATTTGTTAAGCCCCCCTGTTAAGATGCTCTTGTAGAACATTATAAACAGTATCGCATTCAGTGCATATTTAATAAAATGCATGCTGCATTATTGGGAGCTTGCTTGCCCTGTTCTTTCAACTTGAACTTTACTACAGTAAACATGCAATGCACTAAACCACAGTCTCTAAATATTGCGTATATGTGTCCCTGGAGCACAGAAGCAGTCATAAGCAGCACGGGTATATTTGTAATACATTGTATGGGTCAAAATTATACATTATTCTTTTATGCCAAAAATCATTAGGATATTAAGATCATGTTCCATGAAGATATTAAGTACATCTCCTACCATAAACTTAATTTTTGATTATTAATATGCATTGCTAAGAATTCACTTGAACAACTTTAAAAATGATTTTCTCAATATTTAGATTTTTTTGCACCGATATTGTCCAAATCATACATCAATGGGAAGCTATTTATTCAATTTTCAGATGATGCATACATCTCAATTTCACACTTATGACTGGTTTTGTGCTCCAGGGTCACATACGTATAATATCAAACACGTTTGAAATCCTGAAACTAGATGCAATCGGTGTCCGTTATGAAATCAGTCACCTCGGACGCTGCAGTGACTCCAGACACAGATTCTGGAGATCCTGAACTCGGACAGAAAGTTAGGAGTCTGTAGAGACCGTGAGAGCTTGAGTTGGTTTGGCATATTACTGATCCATGTTAGTTCACTCCTCAAAATCTGATGCATGTCTTGCTGAGTTAAGTCTTTATCGGGTCTTTATCCACACGGGTCTCTCTATCAGACCGGCTCCTCATTAATACCTTTGTTTATTGGTAATTTGTGAGATAGGCTCAGAGTCTCTATGAGTCACTAGACTGATAACAATATTAAAGATTGATCTAAATTCAAGCGTGTGCCAGTGAGTCCAACGCTCAGCCCGTTCTCTGATTATCCAGCTTCTCAGAGACACTGATTTTACTTGCCATGCAGACCGAGACACAAATGCTCTCTTTATGACATGTTTGGGGTCTTTGATCAGTGCATTAAATAATTTACAGATGTGTATTGTGATCATAGACATCCATAAATATATCAAACACAGACAGTAGTGCACTATTACAGATATTACATTTCACTTCTGATTATACCCTGTATAATTTATTATGTGACAAGTAAAGAAACCTTGAACCTTGAGATATCAACATCATTGTGCTGTGTGAGAAATTTTAAGATGCTTAAGTGTTCACCCAGATTTATATTTAAACATCAATTTAAAATGTTTAATGTACAAGCTTTTTTTGCACGATGTGTATAATAGTGATATACAGTTAGTTTCAATTTTACCTGATGTGGTTGATGCTTGGAAATATTTTGAATCAATTTTTTTAGTGATGAACATGCTCCTCTGCGTAGATTCCGGGTGAGTGGAATACATAATCCTTGGCAGGGGCGAGTCTAGGATTTTTTTAATGAGGTGGCACAGAGGGGGACCAAGATCCAGTCGGGGGGGACAACTAATCTCTCGTTTTATAAATAAAAGCCACTGAACAGAGACAATACTTTCATTGTCCAGACAGACGTGTGTGTGTGCGTGCGTGTGTGTGTGTGCGAGTGTGTGTGTGTGTGCGTGTATATGTGTGTGTGTGTGTGTGTGCGTGTGTGTGTGTGAGAGTGAGTGTGTGTGAGCGAGAGTAAGCCTGAGTGTGTGTCTATGTGAGTGTGTGTATGTGTGTGTGTGTGTGTGTGTGTGTGCGTGTGAGAGAGAGTGTGTGTATGTGTGTGTGTGTGTGTGTGAGCCTGTGTGTGTCTGTGTGTGTGTGTGTGTGTGTGTCTGTGTGTGTGTGTGTGTGTGTGTCTGTGTCTGTGTGTGTGTGTGTGTGTGTGTGTCTGTGTGTGTGTGTGTGTGTGTGTGTGTGTGTCTGTGTGTGTGTGTCTGTGTGTGTGTGTGTGTGTGTGTGTGTGTGTGTGTGTGTGTGTGTGTGTGTGTGTGTGTGTGTCTGTGTCTGTGTGTGTGTCTGTGTGTGTGTGTGTGTGTGTGTGTGTGTGTGTGTGAGTGAGAGTGTGAGTGTGTGTATGTGTGTGTGTGTGTGTGTGCGTGTGTGTGTGTGTGAGTGTGTGTGTGTGTGTGTGTGTGTGTGTGTCTAGTGAACGTTTTATAAAAACTGTTCATGTTCTGTTGCTGCAGATAGATGTCTGCTTGTGTGGTCCTCTCTGGCCGGCTCGGATCTGTGCGGCCAGGTTCAGGGCTAGTTTGCTGGCCTACTTGCCCCTGCTGGGTGGATTGGCTCTGACATGTACTGCATACCTGTCTTTGACATGCTTTCTTCTTGAAGAGAAGCTGCTGTACCTTACTTTGTCCCCTTTTCATTTTTTTTTACCCAAAATTCTGTCTAAAAAAACTCTAACTTAATCATCAATATTACACAAATAGTATATTTAATAGCCATATTCTCATGTGGTTTAAAGACAAAATCATTTAATGAGATGTTCTTGGACACTGAAAACGAAAATAAAAAAACTATTAGAATAGGAATGTTTATTCAAAACAAACAAGTGATTCTATATCTTAAAATCCCAATTGTCAGAACGTGAACATTATTAAAACCATTATTTGAGCGTTTACCACGTTACTGCAGACTAGTTGGGAAAGTGATTGTGCCTTTAATCTGTGAAACAACAGGAAGAAACGTAACATAACAATTTATATTTAAGCAGTACATGTATGTACACTCTCTAAGGAGCTTTCAACATACATTTTCAGCATTTTCAATAATTGTATTCTTACAATGAACAGAGACGTGTTCTGCAGCCTGCGAAAAAGCGTGTCTCCTTTGAGCTGTGTAATTAACAGCACTCTGATGTTATACTATGATCAGTCTGCGCGGTTGGGGGTGCACATGGGGCGGGCACAGCATTTTGATGCCCCCCCCCCTCTAGACACGCCCCTGATCCTTGCTTCAATGAATGCGTTTCTAATCTTATTAAGCAAATAAATGTGTCTTGGTCTAAAACAAATAGTGATGAGGACTGGTCCCAATATAGATTATTACGGAATAAGTGTACAAAATCGATAAAAACTTGTATTATTTAAATCTGATTAATAATAATAACGTGAACAATTCTTCTAATTTTAAGAAATTAACTAAATCTCTTGTAGGCTCAAATACATCTACAGATCTTCCAAAAGCTTTAAAACTGAACCAAAAAATAATCACAGACAAGGTTAATATTGTTAATATGTTTAACAGTCATTTTATTTCCGCTAGCTTGATAACAGACTCCAGTAATTCGTTGGTCATTGATGAACAGGGATTTGATGAGTCGACTAACTAATTAGATTTATTTTTTGTTACCCCTATATTGCCCACCCATCATAAACTCAAAAAATGTAGACTGTAAGAAATCATGTGGGTCTGACAAAATTGAACCAATTTTTTTAAAAGTGTCTGAAGATATTATTGCGAGTCTATCCACTAATGTAACTCCGCCATTAAAAAAATCAGCTATGGTTATGCCATTACTAAAAGGAGGCGATCCTATCTATATCGCCCTATTTCTAAACTACCGGTTTTAGCAAACGTTTTGATGATCAAATGAAAGAATACCTACTTAGTCATAATATTGTAAACACATTTCAGTCAAGATTTAGAGCGGTAACAGCTACTAGTTACTAATGATTTACTCACTACTCTCGATAAGAGACAGCACCGTGTGGTATTATTTGTTGATTTGATAAAAGCATTTGATTTAGTGGATCATGCCGTACTGTTACAGAGGCTTTAAAGTATAGGCCTTGCTAATTCAGACATGAGTCAGGAAGGGTGTCCCTCAAGGTTCTGTACTGGCACCACTTATTTTTTCTATTTGTATTAATGAATTGGGTTAAAGTTACATTTTTATGCTGTAGAATGAATTTCAATCTACTACTCCATTAGAAACAATTCCTCCTTTGAATATATTCAAAAATGCATTGCAGTGTAAAATGAATGAATCATGTTGCTGTTTTAATACATTTTTTGATGATTCGGTTTGATTTGTTTCGAATTTATTATGTGTGTTGTTTATGTGAAATTTTCGTATGGCCATCTTGGCCAGGAGATTTATTTTAATCTCAACGGGACATTTCTGGAAAAATCACTTGTCGTCCAATACTCAATGTGGATTATATCCCATAATAAACCCCAATCTTCTTGTTGTTTTCTGCAGGCAATAAGCGGTTAACCTCCTGATGGCATAAACTCATTTCATTCAGCAAAAGAAGATGTATTCTATTTTCATATCTGTCATTGATAATACACTCAATACAGGGTCTGTCATCAAAAACATACGCTACAAGTTAGTCAACTAAATTAGTTTATTTAAATAAATGAACTGCAACCCACTTACCAATTAACAGTGCAGGTGTTTCTTCTCAAATCTCTGCATTGCTCTTGTGATATGATTTATATTAATGCTGGCGATCTCGTAAGTTAAAGGCGGTTAAATACAAGAAACATTGATCAAGAACTGAACGTTATGCGTCCTACATTTAGTTTAATCTGGTTCTAGTTACGGTCATTGATTGAATGAATATTGTGTTTATTGATATCATGCATCCATAATGTCTGATATTCAGAATATGTGATCGTTTTGACTTGTTTGACTTATTTATAAAGAAAGCACATGATTAATGAATAAGGCATGTCTTGTAATTTAAAGACAGTAATGAAGCACAGTATTAAGAGCGTTATTATTTTTCTGGAAACTTAGATTTTATCGTCACTGCATATGAAAGACAAATGTTGTGTTTTTCACTCCACTGAAGTATAAAGTTATTTTTTATTTTATTCTCTTAAATGTATTCTCTTTTTTAGACAGTTTATTAGTAATTGCGCTTTTGCAAATGTGATATTTATTTACATCCATTCAATAATAAGACGTTAATAATGTGGTGCATATAAAACACAATATTGTCTCATATTGCAAAATCGTGTGATTTTTGCCTATAAAGCCACAAAAGCGCTGTTTTCGTCTCCTAATAAAACATCAAAGCACCACGAGAGTGATTAAACAGTGTTTTTATTAACCCTTACTAAAAATGTGTGCACTTCAAGTTAACTTTATTAAGTATACTTAAGTAAACCAAGTATATTCTTAAGTATACTCAATGTAGTAAGTACACAAATACCAGTGTACTAGTAGTATACTATCTCAATACTCCTTGGGACACACTTTATAGTATATAAAAGTGTACTTTATAGTAGTAAACTTTAAGTACACAACTAGTTTAAATCAATGTTTTTAGCTTGTACTACAACTATACTAAAAGTGCAATTATAGATACACTGATAATTATTTAGCATGTTTAGTACACTTTGAAGTATAGTCTACACGTTTAGTAGTTTTATACTGCAAGTATACCGTATAGTGTACTTTACATCATACTTTAAGTACACTACTATCTCCCTGTTTAGGTATTAATTAGTATATATGAATATCTGAACATACGAAACATCAAAAGAAAGTATATTGTAAACAAACACATTGTATTCTAGCTTCACGTATTCTTATGTGAACACTTGAATATGGGTGAGTTTCATAATAAATAAAGAACATTTTGAACAAAAATCATTGTATTCAGAATGATAATCAAATCAACAGCACAAAGCTTGACTGTTATTATTACCTCGTGATATTTTATTGATAATGTCACACAGTTATGATGCTGTTTTATGTCTGATGATGGTGTTTGATTACACGTGGAAGCATCTTTTGTTTCGGTTTCTTCTTCACTTGTGATTATTTTGGTAATTATGTACAGTAGATGTGTTCTTGCGCCTCCTACCATATAACAATGACAACACGAGGAGCACATGCTCAAATTATGATTATTATGAATATATGGATTTTAAGCCCCCTGTCCGGCATCCTTTTTGGAGTTGCGCTGAGTCGGCCTAAAACACCCCCCCGCTCTTGAATCTGTATTGGGACGCAGCAGCATAGCGTCTAATGCCGTAAGATCTCCGGACAAACAAATGATTGACTGAAAGCGGTTTTTTTTGGGTTTTTTGTTGTCCAATAAATATCTGATATATCATTGGTTAAAAATGTAAAAACAAGCCTCCACGTGCTGCTACGTCATATCATAACATTAACATCAGACCTCATTTAATCCGGACTAACGAGCACGAATTTATATCAGAAAGCAGTAACAATGCTTTTCATGGATTTTGCACACTGTGTGTATCTGGGAAGTGTATTTATGTATTTCTATTATTCCCAGAAGTCCAGAAATGTTATGTTTTCTGGCACTTTGCGAGACAGGTTCATCTCAGTGGTCAATTTTTAAAACAGACATCACAATGTCTTGAATAAATACACTTTTTTGCATCTTCTAGGTCTACATAAAGATATATGGTTGTCTGCCAATGAATAGAGTAGCTATTTCAGAACCATTGTATCATGATACCATCGATATGATGGACACAATTGTATTGTAGTTGCAAGTACACCAGAGTCCCATGCAATTATTCTTCCCTCCCTAAATGCCGAAAAGTGTCCTCCTATTTGGTGTTATGAAAATGGCCACCCTAGTGTACACAAGTACTCACAATGCATGACGAATCTACATGTTAATAACTAAAACAAAACAATAGCAGGCATTTTCAAAAGCGATAGCAGTTAGAATCAAGTATTTTCCAGACTGAAGGCAGATCATGCTGTGAGATAATCAGATTGCAAGCGTTCGTAATTCTTTTAGCTTCTTTTAGTGGAAAAATGTGCCTTGGATTAGTTGCCCTGTACATAAACCCTGACAAGACTTGGCTTTCTTCATGTTCCCAGGTAGAGGATAGCAGCGTCCTTCTCCAAATATGAGTTTCCAAAGACCGAAAACCAAAGCGGAGCATGTGTCTGATTCTTCAGTACTCTCGAGCGCTGGCAGAATGGGGGATGTTATGAGAACGACACTGCATTTCTGGGGCAAACGGGACCATTTTTTGTCATCCTTTTCTGTCTCCTGAACGCCGTCTACATTTCCACGGGGCTCCACAGCCTCTACATTGTGTTTGTCGGGGCTTCGCCGTCACATCACTGTCGGATAGCGGATGCAAATCTAAGTGAAGAATGGCAGAAAGCCAGTATCCCCAGTGAGACGGTCAATGGAAAGCTCCAGCCCAGTCAGTGTTGGAGATACCGGCTGGAGACGGTCCGAAAGCTGTGTGCGCAGGGTCACTCGCCGCTGGAGGTCAATCTGACCGACATCACGCTGGAGAAGTGTGTGGACGGATGAGCTACAGCACAGACATCTACCACTCCACCATTGTCTCGGAGGTGAGCAACTCTACATATAGGACGAATCATGCATTACACAGATCTTCAACTGCTTACACCAGCTTCTGTTTTATACACAAATCCAAGAATTGCTCACAAAATGCGATACACCTCGCATCTCTTGCAAAACGAAGCACGGCATTCAAGCGCGTCTCAAAAGCAAACATTTGTCTTATACTGCAAACACCTATTTTGGATATATCATACGCAGTTGGTCAAAACCTAAAGCTGTTCTTTAACTAGCGCATGTACAAGACTCATGAAAAAATTCAAGGTAAACATGAATGCAAACTTGTTTTACTGTAAGCATCTGCGGTTGTGAATACAGTATTACACACAGTGTTGGGGTAACGCATTACAGGTAACGCGAGTTATGCAATAATATTACTTTTTTCAAGTAACTAGTAAAGTAACGCATTACTTTTTAATTTACTAAAAAATATCTGAGTTACTTTGTTTCCCATTTATTGATGTCAGTGCGCTGTGTGAACATGATCTTACTGTAGATCTAATCTAGACTAAATATGAATGTGTATTAATTCATCCCACTCGCAAAAAACAGATTCAGTGTTCAGTAAAATGAATTAAAACTGTGAAATATAAACTCAGAATATGACGCAAACCTGCAATAATTAAATATGAAACAACACAAATATACTAATCTCATTTTATTAACCGATGTGTTTGCTGCTGATCTTTGATGATCCTAATGATGATACTAATAAGCAGAAATTACTTTAGATAAACTAACAATTGTGCTTCGTTTTTTTGTTTTTTATTGCTGAAGAGTGTTGAACTTCTCCTGTGTTCTTCTGTTCAGACGTGATTTACTCGTCCTTCAGTCTGAGGTTTATTCATTACACTTTTTGGTGTGAAAGGCTTTTATATTTGCTATAAATATAACTTATTAAAAAAAAAATCAAGCCCTGCTCATATTTAAAAGTAATGCGAAAGTAACGCAAAAGTAATGTAATGCATTACTTTCCATAAAAAGTAACTAAGTATCGTAATTAGTTACTTTTTTAAGGGAGTAACGCAATATTGTAACGCATTACTTTTAAAAGTAACCCAAACACTGTTTGCACAGTACTTTTCACCACTAACAGATGCATGCTGATAGGAAATTTGAGTTTAGATTAAACCAAACAGATGCATATAAACTATGATTGATTTTTGAGTGCATGAAGACTCCTGCTGCATTGCTCGGTAATATAATAACAGTGACGAGCAGATGATGTCTGTTGTGTGTTCTGGCGCAGTGGGATCTGGTGTGTGACCGCGAGTGGAGAGTCCCGTTCACAACCTCAACTCTATACATGGGCTACCTGCTGGGCTCTCTGGTTTCTGGACAACTTTCAGACAGGTACTGCCATAATCAGTGCTTTCACAACATATTTTGAGAACAAGCTTATGTGAGCATGGAGCACAAAAGCAGTCGCTGGGGTATATTTGTAGTAATATCCAACAATACATTGTATGGGTCAAAATTATTGATGTCAAAAATCGATATTAAGATCAGTGTTGGGGAAAGTTAAAGTAATGCGTTACAATATTGCATTACTCCCTAAAAAAGTAACTAATTACATAACTTTTTATGGAAAGTAATGCGTTACGTTACTTTCGCGTTACTTTTTAAATATGAGCAGGGCTTGATTATTTGTTTTTGATACAAGAAGTTGTATTTATAGCAAATATAAAAGCCTTTCACACCAAAAAAGTGTAATGAATAAACCTCAGACTGAAAGACGAGTAAATCACGTCTGTACAGAAGAACACAGAAGAGTTCAACACTCTTCAGCAATTAAAACAAAACACACAAATTAAATCAAAGCACAATTGTTAGTTTATCTAAAGTAATTTCTGTTTATTAATATGATTGAACTGATCATCAAAGATCAGCAGCAAACACATCGGTTAATAAAATGAGATTAGATATATTTGTGTTGTTTATCATATTTAATTATTGCAGGTTTGCATCATATTCTGAGTTTGTATTTCACAGTTTTAATTCATTTTGATGAATACTGAATCTGTTTTTTGCGAGTGGGATGAATTAATACACATTCATATTTAGTCTAGATTAGATCTACAGTAAGATCATGTTCACACAGCGCACTGACATCAATAAATGGACAAAAAGTAGATAATTTCTAGTAAATTAAAAGTAATGCGTTACTTTACTAGTTACTTGAAAAAAGTAATATTATTACGTAACTCACGTTACTTGTAATGCATTACCCCCCCCCCCCCCCCAACACTGTTAAGATCATGTTCCATGAAGATATTTAGTAAATTTCCTACCATAAGTCTATCAAAACTTAATTTTTGATTAGTAATATGCATTGCTAAGAATTCATTTGAACAACTTTAAAGATGATTTTCTCAATATTTAGATTTTTTTTGCATTATTTTTAAATATTGTCCAAACCATACATCAATGCAAAGCTAATTTTTGCCGCTTTCAGATGATGCATACATCTCAATTTCACATTTCTGACTGGTTTTGTGCTCCAGGGTCACGTTTTTGTTTACTGCAAGGTCTGCCCCCCTCCCCCCTCACCGGCGCTGTTAGTGACACAGTGACGTCTGGTCTGTCTGTCTCGTCAGGTTTGGCAGGAGGAAGGTTTTCTTGGCGTCTCTGGCGGCAGAAGCTCTAGTGATGCTCGCGCAGTCCTTCTCCGACTCCTGGCTGCTCTTCTGTGTTCTGTATTTTTTTGTTGGCACAGTGCAAATATCCCTGTACATCACAGCGTTCGTGCTTGGTAAGCATTTGATAAGTGAGATATCACTGAATATAGAATATAGTCTCACTGCCTGAGATACGTGCGAAATAAAGGGTTTTTTCACATAATGCACACAGAATGAGCATTTGGATGAACCCAGTCATCTTCCAGTAACCAGGTGTGAGGAGAATTGTAGTAATCTAGACATGTTTTCCATTGTTAAGAACCTTTTGTGCATTGGAAAGATGTCCTGAATGTTCAGTGTTCTTCTTGAACTATCAGAGCAAATGAAGAACCTTTGTTCTTAAAGAGACAGTACACCTGAAAATGTAAACTCTGTCATTATTTACTCGGAAGTAGTTCCTGAACTGTCTCTTTAAGGGGTTAATACGAGCTACTTGAGGCTGAGTAAATGATGACAGGATTTTCATTTTTAGGTGCACTGTCTCTTTAAGGGGTTAATACGAGCTACTTGAGGCTGAGTAAATGATGATAGGATTTATTTTTGGGGTACTGTCTCTTTAAGGGGTTAATACGAGCTACTTGAGGCTGAGCTGAGTAAATGATGATAGGATTTAAATTTTTGGGTGTACTGTCTCTTTAAGGGGTTAATACGAGCTACTTGAGGCCGAGTAAATGATGACAGAATGTTCATTTTTGGGTGAACTGTCCCTTTAAGAGTGTGCATGAAATATTCTAGCTGTATAAATGTCATTACGCTGTCACAGGCACTGAAGTGCTGAGTAAGTCCTTGCGCATTCTCTTCACGACGCTGGGAGCGAGTCTGCATTACTGCATCGGTTACATGGTGCTGCCGTGGATCGCCTTCGCCGTCCGAGACTGGAGGACCCTACTGAGGGTTCTGTCGGGCCTGACCGTGGTCTACATCCCACTGTGGTGGTGAGTCTCCAGAAGACCAGACGGGTTTCAGTTACACTCACACGTTCTGTTGCATTCACACTGGAAACACAAGCTCATGCTACAATGTTTTAAATTGCAGAAAGGTACATCAGATCTTGGATCATTTGTTATATTTATAGTTTTTATAAAGCACACAGCATGCGGTCACATCTCATGCTGGAAGCCCAGCGTGAGCGCTTCTTTAGAATTGGCCACTTGACCCTTCAGTCCGTCCCTACAATAGATCATCTCCATTTCTCGCTTGTTCTCAGGCTGATCCCGGAGTCTCCGCGATGGCTTCTCTCACAGGGACGCGTGCTGGAATCCGAGGCCATCGTGAGAGAAGCAGCGAAGAAGAACAAAGTCACTGCTCCAGAGGTGATCTTCAAGCAGTCCGAGGTCTGAGTCTGCTCTCACTGCGCTGACCCAACCGATATACACAACAACCTTTCAATATATTCCCATTAAGCTATGAAAACTTAACACTCTAAACATCACATTCTTTTGGTTACGCAAACATTTAATTCCATCATTTTGAAAACGTTAAGAAAACATGGCAGTTCTCCCAAAACACTGGTTTTTGAAACGGTTTGTCACATAGTGTATTCTAACTGAACACGCAAGATAAAGAATGAATATAGGAATCTTTAAAGGGTCATATGATGCGATTTTAAGTTCTCTTTGGAGTGTTACGAGCTGCATAGATAAGATCCCTGAAGCTACAAAGACTAAAGGCTCGAACACAAAGATAAATTCTTTATCAAAGTTAAGACTCGATCACGCCTTCCTAAAACGGCTCGTTCAAACACGCCCCACGTGTCTATGTCACAGTGTGGAGAGATTTGCATAACTCCGCCCAAATGCATTCCCAATGAAAGAAGGCGGAGCTATTATTTTGGCTGTAGTAGAGAGACGCTGTTTTTCATTGTGAAAGAGAAACTACTTTGTTTGGGCTTCCAAAAGAGGACACAGCTAGAAATCAGTGGTTAAGTTATATTTACAACACTGTTACAGAAAACTTAAATCTAATATTGGAGTGTGTGCAGCGTAATTTACGCAGGACTGTGTCCTGAACCTGGAAGAGTAACGTTAGCCAACAATGCTGGCGTGATCAAAGACTGTTTCTATAAAGTGGAGCAATTCCAATTTTGCAAGACAGTCTGGTGCTTCTGACTCACAGTCAGTGAGTCAGTCACAGTCACTGTCTCATCGGGAAACACAATACGGTGAGCGGCGTAACATTTCCGTCTCATGCTTGAGGTATTCGGCCAATCACAGCACGCCTCGCTTCTCAGAACGATGAGCTTTGTAAACATCGCCGTGTTTCAGAAAGACAGAGCAACAATAATGTACAGTATGTGTTTTTGAACCTTAAACCACATAAATACATTGCATTACACCAAATAATGTTCTTCTTAGCAACGTCAAATTACCTCTTTAATAAACCAGAAACATGCAGGAGACCAAGCAAGGCAACGACACTTCAAATAAAGATGACACAGAAAGAACTGAGTAAAGATAATCAATCACACAGGGAACAAGTGTGCGCTAATCAATGAGTAACTCAGGAAACAAACTAAGAAATTAGTTAAACTAAGGAAATAAACACAGGAACAAAGAGCACTAGGACCAAACCAAAACAGAACCAGAATACTGTTTACATGTTCAAAACATCCGTTTTGTTGTTATTATTAAGTTTTTTCTCAGTTGTGCGTCATGAGAATCTTACATTTGAATGTTCTTTCAACACAAAAAACACCATTGTTTTGTCATAACCTTGAAGAAACGTTCTGGGAGTGTTCCCATCGTTAGCTGGAGGTGTGATGAACAGCGGACCTGTTTATATGCTCATTTCTAGGTTAAAGGGTCGGCGTCCCAGAACAGCGTGCTCGATGTTCTACGGACCAGCGATATCCGCAAAACCACGTTCCTGTGTTTACTGCTATGGTGAGACGTTCCTGAAGTCTAATTCTGCTATCGGAAATATCCAATGAAGTCGTGATTACGAACTTGTCGCATTCATGTCGGAAAGAATAACATGTAGCATCCTATTGGATGATAATCATATAAACATTCACCACGCTATATATGCAGTTTGCTGACAATTCTGGAAATTTTATAAGCCAAATACATGCTTATAAAACATACAATACGCTTTAAATGATCGTTCATACACTATATTGCCAAAAGTATTCTTTAGAAGAGAAAAAGGCACGTCCAAACTGTGGCAACAAAGAAATGAATGTACTTAAAAATGATATTTCCACCTCTGTTGCATCAGTTTGGAAGTGTATGAAAGGACTGTACCTATATGTACAAGTCATTAGTGTTTGGTGATGAGTTTGTGGCTCATTTAAAGTCACACCAGAGGTGTTCAGCTGCTTTCTGCAGACCAGTCAAGTTCTTCCACACTGACTGAATCATCATTTCTCTTTGATTCTTGTCTTATACACAGAGACACTGTCATGTTAGAATAGAAAAGGGTTCTGTCCAAACTGTTGCTATACAATTAGATTCCCTAGAATATATTATATGCTTCAACATTAAGATTTGTACTCATGGAAATTACTAAAGCACTCAAATTAGAAGGGGGTGCAAATACTTTTGGCAATATAGTGTATCTAGGCTATAAATACTCTACTTTAGCGACAGGACAAAGGGATGTAGTTGTTGAGAGAACATCAGTGTGTCTCTTCGTCTCTCTCTCTGATAGGATGGCCATCAACATTGGATATTTCGGCTTGTCCTTGAATACCACGAACCTCAGCGGCGATCCGTTCCTCAACTGCTTCCTCTCCGCGGTCACCGAGGTGCCTGCCTACATCGTGTCCACGCTTCTCCTGAAGAGCTGTCCTCGGAGACCCGTCCTGTCCGCTTTCCTTGTCATCGGAGGAGGATTTCTGCTTCTGGTGCAGCTGATTCCTGAACGTGAGAGCTCACACAAGCAATACTGACTAAATCACTAGACCCCACTGAGGGTTTAGGTTTAGAGAAGAGCCTTACATTTAGATCTGAAGAGTAAAACAGTCTTGTCCGTGCGCCAGCATCTTTAGCTCACAGTACTTAGAGAAAGAGACGGTGTTTCTGGAGTTATGAGAGCCATTTACTAGCCATTTGTGATATAAGAGTCCATGGTGTATAGCACCAAATCTTGGTTCTTCAGTGGTTCTTTGACATGACTGAGCGGCTATATAGCACCGCTACCATATACAGAACCTGTTAAGCTCCTGTATGGTTCTTCAGTGGTTCTTTGGGGGGGATTAAGGTGCTATATAGCACCACTACATATGCAGAACCTGTTAAGCTCCTGTATGGTTCTTCAGTGGTTCTTTGGGGGGGATTAAGGAGCTATACAGCACCGCTACCATATGCAGAACCTGTTAAGCTCCTGTAATTTCTTCAGTGGTTCTTTGGGGGGGGATTAAGGTGCTATATAGCACCACTACATAAGCAGAACCTGTTAAGCTCCTGTATGGTTCTTCAGTGGTTCTTTGGGGGGGGGGGGATTAAGGTGCTATATAGCACCGCTACATATACAGAACCTGTTAAGCTCCTGTATGGTTCTTCAGTGGTTCTTTGGGGGGGGGGGGGGGGATTAAGGTGCTATATAGCACCGCTACATATACAGAACCTGTTAAGCTCCTGTATGATTCTTCAGTGGTTCTTTGTGAAGATTAAGGTGCTATATAGCTCCACTGCCATATACAGGACCTGTTTAGCTCCTGTATGGTTCTTCAGTGGTTCTTTGGGGGGATTAAGGTGCTATATAGCACCGCTACATATACAGAACCTGTTAAGCTCCTGTATGTTCTTCAGTGGTTCTTCAGTGATTCTTTGGGGGGGGATTAAGGTGCTATATAGCACCGCTACATATACAGAACCTGTTAAGCTCCTGTATGGTTCTTCAGTGGTTCTTATGGTTCTACATAACACCATTTTACAAAGGTGCTGTACAGCACCAAAAGTGGTCCCCCTATGATAACAAGCCAAGAGCTACTTTTAGTGCTATACAGCACCATTTTTTTTAAAGTGTATATATACGCATTCACCTCCAGCCCACTCCTCGCTCCTCACTGTTTTGGGGGCGTTCTCTAGGTTTGGTTATATTACGAGCTCTTGGGCTTCCCCTCGGACTGCACGCCTACTATTTGTCCAATCTGATTATGTGTAAATGCGAACTCGTAAATTTATTATAAAACCCTAAAAAGCACACAGAGGACTGTGAGTAAGTATTCAGAAAAAGCATCAGCAATCGGATTACCAACCCAATCCCATGAATGCCAGTGAGTTTATGACGGGTCGAGGGTGGAGTAAAACTGGATTTGGACCATTTCAAGGAAACAAGGTTAAGCCTATTACTTGCACACTTATTGAGAGAGCTGGGGATTTTCACATATGTGAGTTTTTGCTGATTTCAATTTAATACCCGAAAATTGGGCTTGAATGTTCAGAACGATGATGCTTTTGAATTGAAAACATAGATCTCTATGAGGCAATTCCCACCAGGCGCAATCATCCGTGGCATGCAAAAGGGAAGATCCCCCCCCCCCACCATCGCTCTGTGATGATGAAACAGGCCGTCTAACTACAGCAGAGCTAAGATCTCGTGGCTGCTGACAGAGAATGTTTCGCAAACCGGAATAAACAAACACAGAGAGAGAGTATTCTGAGAGAGAAGAGTTCTTGTTATCGTTGGTATCTGAGAACAGATTTATTCTCACGTCCTTTATACAGAACATAATTTCTATTAATTCTCCACCGAGTTATGTAATCTCTATGGGAACTCCTCCACTTCTTTAAAATCCTGAAGTCTTGTAGGAGAGTCACAGTTTCATGAACTGGCCAGTTGACGCTCAGCTATACAAATACTGGCGAGCTTGGCGGGCTATTACATCAGATTCTTCCTCTTCCCTTCCTTGACCTAGTAAAGTGGTAAGGGTCATTATAACTCTTTGGCAGGTCTGCAGACTCTGGCTCTGGCATTAGAGATGGCCGGTAAGTTTGGCTTCACCATGGCCTACTGTGTGGTCTACATCTACACGGCGGAGCTGTATCCCACCGTCCTGAGGAACCTGGGCATCGGCATGTGCTCCTCGGCCGCTCGCATCGGCAGCATCACCGCACCTTACGTCATATTCCTGGGTAAATGTGTTCTGTGAGTCTGATCGTCTGCATCACAGTGGACTGGACACAAGACGTTCGTTCTTCTTTCTGTTCGTAAAGGTACTTTCAACAAACATCTGCCCTACGTGCTGATGGGAAGCCTGACCGTTGCTTCCTCAATAGCAAACATGTTTCTGCCGGAGACATTTGGAAAAGTGCTGCCCGAGACGCTGGAACAAATGCAGAAATGCAAACGGTAGGTCACTTGAGGTGTGTGTGAGGAGAGAGAGTGTGTGTGGTGAGGAGAGAGTGTGTGCATGTGTGAGAGAATGTGTGAGAGTGTTGTGTTTGAGTGTGTGTGTGTGAGAGAGAGAGAGTGTTTGTGTGTGTGTGTGTGTGTGTGTGAAAGGAGAGAGTGTGTGTGTGTGTGTGAGAGAGTGTGTGTTAGAGTGTGTGTGTGAGAGAGTGTGTGTGTGTGTGTGTGTGTGTAAGAAAGAGAGAGTGTGTGTGTGAGAGAGAGAGAGAGAGAGTGTGTGGGAGTGTTTGGTGTGTGTGTGAGAGAGAGTGTGTGTGAGAGAGAGAGAGAGTGTGTGCGAGTGAGTGAGTGGTGTGCGTGTGTATTAGATTTGTGTGTGTGTGTGTGCGTGTGTATTTGAGAGTGTGTGTGAGAGAGTGTGTGTGTGTGTATGTGAGAGTGTGTGTGTGTGTGTGTGTGTGTGTGTGTGAGAGTGTGAGTGAGAGAGAGTGTGTGTGAGAGTGTGTGTGTGTGTGTGTGTGTGTGTGAGAGAGAGAGTGTGTGTGTGTGTGAGAGAGAGAGTGTGAGTGAGAGTGTGTGTGTCTGTGTGAGAGTGTGTGTGTGTGTGTGTGTGTGAGAGAGAGAGAGTGTTGTTGTTTTAACAAACGATACACAAACATCTTTATCTATAGTCTAGACTTTACCTCTAGTTTTTTATCAGTTTGATTAGAAGAGATAAACGCAGCTTGGAGGAAGGGAAAGAAGACAAGTTTAATGTCTACACAGAAGAAAATAAATGAATAAAAACGATCCTCCGGACGTTCAGAAGATCTTCATCTCGTCAATGACTTGTTTTACTAGGTCAACTAGATCAAATGTGAATAAATGTCTACTTTATTTATTTCTACATTGATGCTTTTTTTTAAAGTGTATTATCTGTAAATGGTATCAGTTTTTTTTTTAAATGTACCTTAACATATAATTGAAAAGATATGAATGATAAATCAGAAATGGTAGTCGACATCCAGGTTGTTGTAAATTTTAATTGTTAATGCAAATTATTTCCGTTCCTTGATTATAATTGGCAGAGCTGCACTCTGTTCTTCAGTACCTTGATTATGATTGGCCGAGCTGCACTCTGTTCTTCAGTACCTTGATTATGATTGGCCGAGCTGCACTCTGTTCTTCAGTACCTTGATTATGATTGGCCGAGCTGCACTCTGTGCTTCAGTTCCTTGATTACGATTGGCCGAGCTGCACTCTGTGCTTCAGTTCCTTGATTACGATTGGCCGAGCTACACTCTTTTCTTCAGTACCTTGATTATGATTGGCCGAGCTGCACTCTGTTGTTCAGTACCTTGATTATGATTGGCCGAGCTGCACTCTGTGCTTCAGTTCCTTGATTACGATTGGCCGAGCTGCACTCTGTGCTTTGGTACCTTGATTACGATTGGCCGAGCTACACTCTTTTCTTCAGTACCTTGATTATGATTGGCCGAGCTGCACTCTGTTGTTCAGTACCTTGATTACGATTGGCCGAGCTGCACTCTGTTCTTCAGTACCTTGATTATGATTGGCCGAGCTGCACTCTGTCTTCAGTCCTTGATATGATTGGCCGAGCTGCACTCTGTTCTTCAGTACCTTGATTATGATTGGCCGAGCTGCACTCTGTGCTTCAGTTCCTTGATTACGATTGGCCGAGCTGCACTCTGTGCTTTGGTACCTTGATTACGATTGGCCGAGCTACACTCTTTTCTTCAGTACCTTGATTATGATTGGCCGAGCTGCACTCTGTTGTTCAGTACCTTGATTACGATTGGCCAAGCTGCACTTTGTTCTTTAGTACCTTGATTATGATCCGCACGCATACGAGACACATTAAACACTTAATAATTGAGCTCAACATGACTTGCTTTCATGGCAAATATTTATTACAATTTCTGATGGAAACCGCCGTGTCTCTCGTAGACGGAGGGACAATGATACACGCTAGGACAGAAGAGAAAATAAACATGTGCCGTTCGTTTCAGAGGTTTACACTAAATTATTTGTGTTTATTAAAAATAAAATAATCATGGGACAAGGCATGCATTGTTAATCGAATGACTATTCAAGGACATACATGGCATTTATATAATTACATTGTGTCCATGTCATTGATTAACACCTTATTACACTCAATGCATTCAAACACCATAATCATATTGTTATTATTAGCATTACATATAATAATCAGTGACACTTATGACCAGACACTGAGCTTTACTGCCATATTAACACAGAAAAACAACTATTGGTCTATTTCAGTTTAGGGGAATGTGTTTCTGAATGTTTTAATTTTTGGGTTGAACAAAAACATATGCCACGTCATCAGCGCTTCATCTGAACGCCCGAGGCCTCGTGACAGGAAACGGAACACTGGAGGAGTCAAAGCACTTCCTGTTTGAAGCATGTGACGCAGATGCAGTTCTATATCAGCACACTGTCGCGGATGGACAGAAAGAAATCAACAGGCTTTGAGAAAACATGGAATTACGGTCAATGAACAGATTGTGGTTTTGGTGAGTCTGTAAGAGCCTCTAATCGATGTACTGAGAGAGCCAGCGGAAGCCCTCGCCGTAGCCCTGTCTCTTCAGCACGCTGCACATGAACACCTCCAGCGGCCGCGTGTTCAGCTCTTTGAGAGGAACGTTGCCCTGCACACAAACACAGTAACAGTTATAATGAAAACATGTCTCATGCAGAAGTGTTTCAGATACTGTCTGGAATGGCGCTTTTCCACTGCATGGCACGGTACAGTACAGTTCGGTACGGTTCACTTTTGGGGGGTTTTCCACTGGGTACTGTACCTGGTACTTTTTTAGTACCACCTCGGCCGGGGTTCCAAGCGATCCGTACCATTACCAAAACGTGACGTGTAAACTCTGCTGATCACTGATTGGACGGAGAATATTGTCATTACTGCGTCACTGAACTTGTGACACGAGACAAAACATAGACCCGCTAGATTTAAATCAGCACAGCCAGCGAAGGATCGGACGCAACTTCTGTTTAAACAAACGCACCTTTTAGTATCAACAAAAAAATGTCTGTTTCGTTGTCTGTTGAGGAGACGTTCCTCTCGTTGATAGCCGAGGAGCGGATCCAGCGAGAGCTTGATGGGGCGACGCCGAAGGAAAAAGCCTTATTTATATACCTTTGAACTTGCTATTTTTCAGAGTATGTCTTCTGTTTATTTTTTACCTTTGTATGCGTGTTTTGCTTCAATTAAAAACAATCTGATTGAATACGTGTACCTCCAGACTATATTAAAAATGTATTATTGTATGAGCACGTAATGAACCTCTTGAAAAAGACAAATGATTATTGCCACGATTATAAAAACCATCACAAATAAAAAAAACAAGGGATACATTGTACATTTTGAAATATTCAAAAGTTTATTGATAATTCACTTTACAGAACACGCTACATGAATAATTAACTAATCAAGTAACGCAGCACACCTGCCTGTGTCACTGCTGCTGGGGGAGGTTTAAATGCTCATAGACATCTCCATTGCCGTTAAAAACATCCACATGCCGAGAATGAAGAACACAATTCTGTCCATATGCTCCTTTGTTGTACTTTGTTTGTGGCGCGTTTATGATGACGTCACCGCAGTAGAGGCGGCGCAGCTATAACGACATGTGAATAATCCCACCCACTCTATAGCGGTACTAAACTGCAATGGAAACGCAAACCGACCTGAACTGAGCCGTACCGTAACGAGCCGTGCCAAACCGTACTGTACCATGCAGTGGAAAAGCGCCAGAAGTGAGCTAACATCTAGTAGATAGAAACACGGCTAGTGATAGGATCCAGCAGACATTCACACACTGCTGGAGGAGCTGAAGTGATGCCGGCCGGCTGACAGACACACTAGTTAACTTCAACAACTAATATATATATGTGTATGGAGTCACACACTCTTGGGTTTTATCTGGATTAAACCGGGGTTATGGTCAGACGCCTCGGAAAGGTCACATGCCATCTTACTGTATTCATGCCAAAGACTGGTTCACGTCAGTCGATCTGAAAGAGGCATGTTTTCACAGACATCTAACCAGGACTCAAGCTAGAATGTGTTTAGACTGTTCCTCTCAGGCTCTCATCTCAAACATTCTCATGAAGCGTCTCACCTTTCCCGTCGTCTGACCGTACAGTCCAAAGATCTCCCGCAGTTTCTCCTCACTGATGGCTTCAGGTTTGTCGATCTTGTTGCCGAGGATCAAGATGGGCACATTTCCAATGGTTTCATCTGTCATTAGTGCCTGTTATTCACTCAAACACACACACACACACACACACACACAGTCTCCGTTAAGCCCAAAGAATATACTTTTTTCAGTTAAACTTTTAATATTTTAAAATTGTTATTTAAATTCTGCCCCCTCATGTATATATTTTTATCAATTTCAATTGTAATCCCAAAAAAAAAAGAAAAAAAAAAGAGTTTTAACTTTAAACCCTTATTTCACATTTAAACATTTTCCAGGTTAAACTTTAACTCCTTATTTTGAATTTTCAAAATGTTCATTTCATTAAAAAAAAAAAGTTAGAATGAAATTCGCACATCTTCTAACCCTAACTCTACCCAGGCATGCTTTTATTGCTCAAATTGAACATTGTTTGATGCTCAACATCAGGAAATGTGTGGAATAACAACTTTGTAAACAATGTATGCAAATGCATTAAAATATATTTTTCCCATCCAGACCAATCCAGAGGAGTCCAGTCCTGCTCCCGGAGGCCCTGCCACAGAGCGGGACGCTTCTAGTGAGTCTGAAGCGCTTGACCAGCAGGTTCAGGTGTGTTTAACTAGACGCTGCAGGACAGTGGCCCTCCAGGAGCCGGTCTGGACTCCCCTCGACTCACTGATCATCAACAGACTGTATAAAGCTCACGTCTAGCTCTGTTTTGGACTCGGCCAGTCTGGGGAGATCTGCGCAGTCCACCAGGAAGACGATGCCGTTAATGGCTGGGAGGTAGTTCTTCCACACCGTCGAGCTGTTCAGGAACACACAACACTGAGTACAGTGATCTGAAGCAGACAGACGGAGGTGTGTGGATCCGTCTACTCACCCTGAGCGTGGCCGCCCAGATCGAATGTGGTGAAGGTCATGCCGGCGATCGTCAGCTCTTCTGAGGCTGTGAGGACACACGGAGCAATGAGAGATTATTCCTGCACACATTCAGTCTTTAATCATACTTATGAATTCTGTAATCTCATCATAGTGTTTCTTCACCAAAGCAACTGTTAAAACATGACTAAAATGGCACTGTAACAAACAACGCATCAGTAATCTGGAAGATGTGCGCTCACAAAGCTATTTACACATATGGTATGCATTTAATAAACTGAATATGTGTGAATATCTCTGGGCCTGCCTACTTTAGTGAATAAAAGCTCTGTCTGGATTATAATATTCAGTGTTGTGAAAGAAATGTTAATTTTGTGTTCATGTAATGTGTGTGATTCCATTAAAATAAAAACAAAAATATTTCTTCAACAAAACACGCAATTGAGCTATCTGTAAACCGATATGCTATGTTCACGGTCGGCCATCAGACGTACGGTACACTGTTCACAGTGAAACTGAAGCTCTCTGGAGCCGGTGTGGTGATCGTACACTTACTGGGGTGTAAGGTCGGCACATGCTGACCCAGTCGGTCATCTTTCAGCATATGCAGAAGCGTGGTTTTGCCAGCATTGTCCAGACCGAGGAATACTAATTTACCAGACTTCTTGTACAGCCCTGAAACAGAGCGATAAACAACATCAGCTTCCAGCCGTTCAATCATGTGATCAGTGTGTGGCAGTTATTAAGATAGGTATCAATAACTATTTCCCACTCCTGGATTACTCCATGTGTTCATGTAAGAGTGAAGGCCGACGCCCACAGTGCAAACCCGAGATATGATTGGACGGAGTCATGCATGAATTACTGGACTGATCTGAGCTCAGTATCAGTCTGTGCTGGACGAACAGGTTAAACTAGACTGAACAGACACACCGGCCCATGATGCACTGCATGAGTCAGTACAGAAACTCATTTACTCCTCCTTTCATCGGCGTCTCGGATCAAACTGTCTCAGGCTGTTAAGGGAACTCTGATCCAAACACCTCCTGAGCCGCACACCACGTCTCTGTGCTAGTTCCACACAGAGATGTTTCATGCTACCAAAGTAAACCCAGTCTTTGATTGGAACGTGAACTTACCCAGGAACTGCAGCATGCTACTGAAACCACTATAAATCCAATCAAATATGAAGGACATATCCAGGCCGGGGGATATCTGAAACGAAACAGAGTATTAGATTCAAACAGCGCAGAGAACTCATCTAGAGTCGGGTCAGAAAAGATTGTTAAATTAAATGTAGAGCTGAAGAAGTGTCAGATGAACACAGAGAAATAACGAAATATGTCTAAAAGCAGGCATTTGTGCAAGGATTAGTGGCAGAAATGTAACCCTTCTTAAAGAGCTTTTTAAGCACAAATAGAGAACACTTGAGCAATAAACAGATGGGAGCACAATACAGCAATACGTTCTCTAGATGAGCACAGAACCAGTCTATTACACCGCATGCTTCAAGTGACCCAGTTCTGATTTTATCCTCCCATGTGGCACAGACTGGATCTGGACCACGACTGCCGTGCAAGCAGGAAAAAAATCACATGGATTCCGATCGGTTCCAGGCCTCATTCATATGTGGAAATAAATCAGATCGGCTGTAAATGACTCCTGCGTCATCGAAAAGTGAGTTTTTGTATTATTTCGCGGTACAGACACACCTGTAACTAATGATGCATCTCTAGTTGAGTTGCAGAGTATTAATTTCACCAGTTTGTGTTCAATAAAAGGCGCTGAAATGTGTTGCTGTTGAGATCACGCGGAGTGCTCGTTGCTGAACGCATTTGGTTTTAATTACTAAAAAAACACAGAAGATGTGACATGCTTAACAATATCACCCGAGTATTATTCTACTTAAGCTTTCAGCGGAGCTGACGATCATCCCTGTCCGGAAGATTTTCTTCAAGGCTATAATTATTTTGATGTATAGATGCAACTATAGTATTTCTGTATGAATTCCATGTCCATAAATTAAAGTTCAAATTGATGTGTGATGTCACATGTGCTCGTTTTAGCTTGTTTCACCAAGTGTGCACACATCAGATCGGGTCACCTTTAAACGCAAGTACGTCGTCTAAAAACACACGGATATAGTCACACAAGTGTAATTGGTCATCAAGACCTGCCGTGTAAAGACATTCAAGCAACACAAACGCTCTTTTAATTTAAGATCGTCAGACGCAGTGTTCAGAGCCTCAGTACTTCAGAACAGCTTTCTTTAAGAGATATGATGTAAATATTGAGTCTCCTCTACTGGCCAGCTCATAAACAGGGTTAAATACACAAACACACTGACCATTCAAGTGTTTACATGATCTATTGGGGGGGGGGGGGTATAGTTATAGACAAACTATAACTTTAATGTGATTTTTAAGAACTAAACCTCGTCATAATCATCCGTAACTTATCTCCAGGCTGTTTTGTAACACAATAGCATTCAGTGATTGTGTGACCAAGTCTTCAGCTGTTATCAGGATTCGAGCGTTTGATAGCAGCCGCTGTGTAAAGTTCAGATACTCTGGAGAGTCCACAGGCGGGTCTCAGGTGAGTCAGAGCGGTTCTGATCATCATCATGGTGCCAGGACAACTGTCTCTCTCTGAACGTGAGCAAAACTAAAGAGCTAATCGTGGACTTCAGGAAGAGACAGCAGCAGCCCTACACTCCTCTCATGATCAGTGGGACCCCTGTGGAGAGGGTGAGTAGCTTCAAGTACCTCGGTGTAAACATCTCCGAGGACCTGACATGGACTGCACACATCCAGACTCAGGTTAAGAAAGCCAGGCAAAGACTGTACCATCTGCGACAGCTGAGGAAATTCAAGGTCTCACCAGCTATCCTGAAAACTTTCTATTCAGGGGCCATAGAAAGTGTACTGACTCAGTGCATCTCAGTGTGGTACAATAATGCCACAAACCAGGACTGCAAAGCTCTGCAGAGAGTCGTGCGCTTAGCTGAGCGCATCTCAGGGTCTGCTCTCTCCTCTCTGCAGGTCATCTACCTCAAACGCTGTAAAAGCAGAGCTGCTAAAATCATCAAGGACTCGAATCACCCCGGTAACCATCTTTTCATTTCACTGCCATCTGGCAAGCGCTTCAGGAGCATGATGGCAAAAACTGAGAGACTGAGGAGGAGCTTCTTCCCCCAGGCCAGCAGGCTCCTTAACTCACACTCAGTCTCATAACATTTACATGACTCAATTTAATGTGTACATACCCGGTACAACCATGTTTGCACATTCTTCTTGCTGTTTGCACATTCCTCTTGCACATCCCTGTTTATATTATTATTTAAGTCCACAGTATTGCACATTTTATTTCATTGCACATTTTACCCCTTATTTTTATTTTTTTGCTCTGTCCATTGAGCGGACCTGTCCTGATTTACATTTCACTGCTGATTATATC
>QVTF01005085.1:0-12500 GCA_003573665.1 Oxygymnocypris stewartii
GAACTGAACGATACAGTAGAGAGCAGTTGACCTGACCAACCCGTCCTGTGTTTACTAATCAAACTTTCTCATGGCTCATGCAGTGCTCTCTTTTGTCTCTAATATAAAAAGACAAACCACAGATTGAGCTTTTATTGACTTTGTTCTGAATGACTGTGACTAGTTAAATACATTACAGATCTGTTCTTAAACAAGCTTCTGTTTTACAGAGACTTTCAGCTTTTGATGTAGACAGAGCAACAATACTGGTTACATAAGACAAGACGAAACTACACACAATACTGCAGCAGAGGAGTGAATGATGACGTGTGTGTGTGTGTGTGTGTGCGTGCGTGCGTGCGGCGTGTGTGTATGTTCGTGTGTGCGTGCGTACGTGTGTGTGTGAGCATGTGTGTGCGAGCGTGTGTGTGCGTGTGTGTGCATAGTTGGTGCGTGTGGGTGGTGAGTGTGAGTCTGAGTGTGTGTGTTGGTGTGGGTGTGTTGTGGTGTGTGTGTGTGTGTGTGTGTGTGTGTGTTGTGTGTGTGAGTGTGCGTGCGTGCGTGTGCGTGGCGTGTGTGAGTGTGTGTGTGTGAGTGTGCGTGCACGTGTGTGTGTGTGTGTGTGTGTGTGTGTGTGTGTGTGGTGTGTGTGTTGTGGTGTGTGTGTGAGTGTGCGTGCACATGGGTGTGTGTGTGGGTGTATGTGTGTGTGTGAGCATGTGTGTGTGTGTGTGTGTGGTGTGTGTGAGTGGTGCGTGTGTGCGTGGTCGTGCGTGCGTGCGTGTGTGTGTGTGTGTGTGTGTGTGTTGTGTGTGGTGTGTGTGTGTGTGTGTGTGTGTGTGTGTGTGTGAGAGTGCGTGGTGCGTGTGGTGCGTGGTGCGTGCTGGTGCGTGTGTGTGAGGCGCGTGTGTGTGGTGTGTGTGTGTGTGGTGGGTGTGTGGTGTGGTGTGTGTGTGTGTGAGAGTGCGTGCGTGGTGCGTGCGTGTGTGTGTGAGTGCGGTGTGTGTGTGTGTGTGGGTGTGGTGTGTGTGGGTTGGTGTGTGTATGTGTGTGAGTGTGCGTGCACGTGGGTGTGTGTGGGGTGTTGTGTGTGTGTGCGAGTGTGTGTGTGTGGGCTGCTGTGTGTGGACAGTGTATCCTCGCCCTTCACTCTTGTATGTCTGGTACACCGTAACTCTAGTCCACCTGTATGGCCACCTGTCAGCTCCCAGGTGCTCATGGGTAATGACTGACGCTCACAGCACAACACCTGTTACGTGCTTGTATCAGTCCTGTCTCTCCTCACGCTTTTGTTCCTAGTTCAGCTGATTCTGTCTTTTGGTTTGTGTTGTTTTCAATAATTCAGATATTAATATACTTAGATATGTTTTACAGTGTTTCCAGAGGAGTATTCTATTAATTTTCCACAAACTTTTTACACAGCAAGTCAACTTGTATTTAGTATATTGTACTTTTCTCTTGTTTTATTATTTATAATAATATTATAGTTAAAATATATTATTATTATTATTATTATCATTAATTAATTATTTTAGCTTTAGATATTGTGTTTGTTTTTCATTTTTTTTAAATATGGAAAAGTATACAAATATAAAAAATTTGGAAACATTCACACCAGAATAACTAAAGAAAAATATAACTATAACTATAAAGTATTACTAAAATGATAACTAAAAATATTGTTTACCTGTTTCCAGTTGATTTTCCAATCAACACTATATTAAAGCTCTTTTGCTTCTTATTTTTTATTTGCTTTTCTGTTTGAATTTGTAGAAGCTATAATAATAACAATAACAATTATAATAATTTTGACTTTAATAATTTTAGCTGTCAATGTATTATTATAATTTATTTATTTCAATAACATTATAATTTATAATAATTATTAGCTTTAAGATTTTAATAACTACAACAACCAAAATAATTATATATTATATATATCATTATTATTATTATAACATAATGCAAATTATAATATGATTTTAGCACTAATAGTTTTAGCTGTCAATTTTTTGTTTAAACAATGTTTAATTTAAAAACACTTTAAATTAAAATAAAGGTGTGGAAATGTCCTATTGATTTAAAGTCCATCAACAAAATAAAATTATATATGCATAAAAACTATAGCAATAACTATAATATCATCCACACAGATGGATAATCAAATGCTGTTATTGTTATAGTTGTGGTGGATTTCACGATTGTTGCTGAAGCTCCGTGATTATTAAAACTTCGTGTGAAGGGCCCTTTATATTGTTCAATCGGGGATGACATCATTGCTGAGCTGTGATTGGTCTTCACTCTTGCATGTATTGCATGTATTGTACGCGATTGGCTGGTTTATCAGAAGGCGTGTCCTCGGTGTCTTTCTGATTGGTCGCTGGAGTAATTCAGAACACTGATTGCAGGTGTTGTAGATGATTTGTATATAAACTCCTGCTGTTTCCAGGTAAACACCCCGATGCCGGTGAAAGCGGGCGCTGTGGAGCAGTACAAGCGTGCGTTTGCCCGTCAGAGAGCCAGAGACCTGGCGCAGCATGCAGACACGCAGCTGTGTAAGACAAAACAGATCGCAGCGCTGCAGCAGGAGTGCAGACAGCTGGAGACACGGCTGGGACAGGGGAAGGTATCTTACCTCTCTGAAACCATACGGTGTCTTTAATAAGTGCATCACTAGAACTGTTGCTTTAAGAACGACAGGTTTGCATCAGAATCTCAATAGATCAGGGGCCGGTTGCACTAACTGTGTAGATTAGTCTTAAAAAGTCAGCCATCTAATTTGTTTTCATGTAGACTGGTCATAACTGATTAAAGTCAGTTACAAAAATTTAGATTAGTCCAATTTTAATCAGAAAAGTGATATTTGATCAAACTAGTTCTTATGACACAGTCATTGTATCTATATTTATGCAACTGGCCCTGGTCTGTTGTTCCTATATATATATATATATTTTTTATATTAGAATTTTTTATATTTTTTTGTATCAGAATCATTTTATTTTATTTAGATCTCAAATAGTTTTTTTTATTATCAAGAACCTAAATTATCTGACCAACTTGATTGTAATAATTACTATATTTATAACATGATTTCTGTGCATTTGCTGGTGTATTTCAGTTCTCAGATCCCTGATGTATTTTCATTATCATGGCTTCTGTTGCCACCTGCTGGGGGTGTCATATACCGCACATAGTCAGCATTTACCGAACACGTGCTTTTAGTGCATGGACATGCATTTGAAGTCTGGCACAGAAACTGATTCGTCACACCGCAGGACTATGTATGTGAACCGCTCCTAAAGCTGTGAATGTCATTGAGATGATTGATCAGGTCTCTCTCTCAGGGTCCCGTGGGGGTCAGTGAGTTTGAGCGTCTCCTGAAGGAGTCTCAGAAGGAGGTGTTACGTCTACAGAGGCAGCTGTCTGTCACCTCCAGCAGAGACCAGAGCATCGCCCCGACAGAGAGACAGGACCGAGACGGCAGGGTGAGAGCAAAAACACTGAGCGCACACATTCACTCTCTGATGCAGCACAGGCATGCTTATATTATAGACTATATTACTTATTCCTTATTTAGCAAAAAATATGCATTATTTAAATGGCAGTGTTATCTTAGTATTATTGAGATATCGTATTTTTTATAATATGTTGAGTAGTTTTTGTGTATTTTGCATTTTAATTTAAATTTAATCAGAAGTTTGAGTCATTTTGTTGTGTTTTTAGATTTTTTTTAAAATTTCTATTTAGCCTTTTCTGTTTTAGTTATTTTAGTACATCCAGTTAAACTACGTGAAAATGACAAACAAAAATAAAAATATTGAAAAAAACATTATAGCTATTTTTATTTATTTAAATATTTTCTATTCTAGTTTTATTTTTTTTTGATGTTTTATGGTCAAATTTAACATTTTCCTATTCAGCCCTCAATGTACATATTATTTCTTTAAATGTGCAGTTCTTGGTTTGATTTTTTCTTTAAATTTGTGTAGTTTATTTTAGAAAATGAGTTCAGTTAGTTTTTTAGTCTTTTTTATCGGGTGCTAAAAATATCTGACTGTTTGTAATCATTTCACGATATAAAATATTTTCTTTGTACAGTTGCTCGTGTTTCAGCTGTTACCTCTTAATAGTTTTTTTCCCAACAAAGGTTTAGTCAGCTTTATTTAATTTAATTACATACTAACTTTTAAACGTGCAGTTCTTGGTTTTAATTAAAGAAATGTATTTAATATTCTACAGTGATTTTTCATTTGAGTAGCCGGTCACCTCGTGTAAAATGTGGGTCGTGATTCTTGTGAAGTAAAAGCAGTTGTGACCCGCCGTCCTGCAGCATACTGACCAGTGTGTCGTAATCCTCTCGATCCACCGGTGAACTGCTGTAATGCTGTTCGGCCGTTTCTCTGCTCTCTGAAGTGTCATTGATATAAACGGATATCTAGAGGATTCTTCCTGAACCTCTGTGAAAGCAGCCGGTCAGGAGTCGGATTATACTTTCTGTATGTGTGTGTGTGTGTGTGTGGTGTGTGCGTGTGTGTGCGTGTGTGTGCGTGCGTGTGTGCGTGCGTGTGTGTGTGTGTGTGTGTGTGTGTGTGTTATGATGTATCTGTTCCTGTGGGGTTTTTCAGGGCTTATTCAGGGTTTACACTCAAATGAATGTTGTTTCTGCTCTTATGTAATGGACTACACCATAATCTGTTATACTAGCTAATGAGCAGCTCTATATACTGAAACCTGTGTGTGTGTGTGTGTGTGTGTGTTCCCATATACCAATTTAATCAGGTGCAGTAGACATGTTTAATTAGCAACATTTATGACTGTTCCAGTGTTGCAAAAATTATCACCTTTGAAGGAATTGTTCATCTAAAAATGGATGAAAAAGTGCTCAACTTCAGGCCATCCAAGAGGTAGACGAGTTTGTTTCTTCATCAGATCTGTAGAAATGTATTATTGCATCACTGTCTCACCAATGGATCCTCTGCAGTGAATGGGTGCCGTCAGAATGAGAGTCCAAACAGCTGATAAAAACATCACAATAATCCACACCACTCCAGTCCATCAGTTAACATCTTGAAAAGGAGTGTTTGGAAAAAAAAATCCATCTTTATGACATTTTTAACTTCAAACCGCTGCCTTAGGCTAAAATATAAGTCCACAATCCATAATAACGTTTCCTGTAGTCAAAAAATGGTCTGGTCTGAATCTGGAGAGAAATCTGCACTTTAGACGGCACCCATTCACTGCAGAGGATCTATTGCTTAGCAAGTGATGCAATGCTATATTTCTCCAAATCTGATGAAGAAGGCTGAAGGGTGAGTAAATGTTCATTTTTGGGTGAACTATTCCTGTAAGTCTTAATCAGGTTGATTACATCAGTCTTTCTCATCAGTATATACGTTGTGTGCATACTGTATGTGAGCAAAAGTCTTCTACCTACACGCTTGAGGTTAGTTCGTGAAATGGCCAAACTTTTGACTGCTAGTCTATGTTGCACTCACTTTACTGACCATTTGAAGTTTCAATCTCAGCTGTCCTCACCATCTCTGTAAAGCCTGGAGGAGAAGGGCAGTACAGGGTAATCTGGTCATTTGCGGCACACACACACACACACACACACACACAGAAAAAAGGGGCCATGTTGTATGTGCTCTAATCCCCTTTGACAGCAGAATGGTACGGTCCCATAATCCTCTGGCTGTTACCGTGGTAGCATTGAGAGGGTTTTGGATGGTAGGTACGACTTCAGCCCAAAGCGAACCAAAGATTCCCGCAGCCGTCCCAAACGTGGACACTTTGCTTTCCAATCGGCGCACAGGACAGGGGTAGGTCACTTTTACCTGTCGTGACGTGTTCATACTTTGAGCTGTTGCAGAGAAGAGAGCGTCCTGTAGCCGTGATAATTGCATGAATGCTGTAATGATGTAACATGCGTGTTATATGAGATTGAAGAGTGCGTGTGTGTGTGTGTGTGAGAGATTATAACACTCACCTGTCCTCATCAGCAGGCGAGCGCTGGCGTCGATTACGGCCCTTCCAGCTTCTCACAGTTGTGTCGTTGCATGCATAAAGTATGTGCAGTATTGTGCATGAAAGAATAGCTACAGAAGAGGCACTTTTAGGCCTTGTTTGGATGATGCATAACACAATTTGGTGTTCTACATCAATTCGGCTCAGCCAGACATGACAGTTTGAAACAGCAAAATGCATGAACATAGTCAATGCATTTAGTTGTTGTGCTATAAAAGCAAACCAGCGGCACGCAGGCCAGTCCATTAAGGTGCTTTTTAAAGAAGTGATCTAGTTACCCGTTTCAGTAGTCGACGGGGATTACAGAAATGTGCTTATAGCGAACAGAGGTCGGCGTATGGAGTTGAACAGCCTTAACGCAAATAAAATAAGGCCGAAGGTTTGGTTTCAGATCAGTTTATTTGACTTTGAGATTTCAGTCTTAGAGGTGCAGCTGAATAGGATGATGAGCAAGTGTTAGCTTTAGCCGCCAGGAGGCCTGTGCGTGAGGACTCAATATAAGGCAGTTTAACCCATAAAGTATGTAATTTGAGGATTAGTTTTGCATTTAATTTAGAATAAACAATACTCTCACAGCTGGTTGTCTGTGCAGATCTCTTATAATCATAATGGGAGTTTTCGGCATGTTAGCTTTACTGTTAACATGCTTGTGTTTTACTAAAAGTTGACAAACTTGTTTCAGATATGCTCATTTAAACTTCTAGGACAATGGAAATATTGAAGAGCTTGTTCAGTACAAGTCTAATAAAGCACTCTCTAGATTGAGACCTCTCCATATTTGACCTGTCAGTGACTAGAAATAGCAATTAGCATGTTGTGGTTAATGATGACTAGCACATAAACCAGGTGTTAGTTTAAAATAATCACAAAACAGATACTGCCATTAATAAGGTCATTGATATTAGTGATAAGCTGCTCTGTGTACACGCATTATCACTGTCTTTTCGGGATCATATGAAGAGACGTGCACATAAACAGAGCTGTTCATGACTTCAGTGCGGTGTCAGCTATTTAAGGCTACGAGCAAATCGTTGTTATTTTTCATGCACTAGTCAAATGTAAAGCTATTTTGCTTCTGCAACATATCTGCTTTTAGACCAGTGAAAACAAAGCATCACAAATACACATTTAAGCATTCATTTTATTACACTTTATCTTATTGCATCTGTAGATTTCAGTTCTTTACATCTTTTTAAAGGCCATGAGTTCTTCTCCACGTCAGCAGCACTTACACACACCAGCTTTATCCTATCTATATATTAGTCATATATTGTCATATGTCATTCGCCTGAAACATTTGATTTAAAACATGTGAAAATGTATTATTTCTGGCTGTTGACAGTATTTCCAGATTTATGACGTGATAATAAAATCCACTATAGAAGGTTTTAACTCTGTGTCAACAAAATCAATCATATTTAAACACAAAACTATTGTCTTAATGTAGACCGATTAGTGTATTTTAATGTATGATCTTTAATTAATGTATTTTGATTGAGAATTTGTTTTTAATTCTGTCATAATTTACCCTCAAGTTGTTCAAAACCTGCATGAGTTTCTTTCTTCTGTTGAACATAAAGATGTTTTGGTAACCAAACTATTGTTGGTCATCATTGACTTCCACAGTTTGAAAAAATATAATACTAAATGCGACCATCGGCTGTTTGGTTACACACATTCTTCAAAATATCTTCTTCTGTTTCAGCAGAATGTATGGAACAACTCGAGGATGAGCAAATCATGACAGAATTTCAATTTCCGGGTGAACTGTCCCTTAAAGATGTGCTTTTGAACCTCCACCCAGCATTTCCCAACTGTTAAATATTGCTGTCGCATGTGTGTGACGGTTTAATTAAAAGTGCACGCACAATCGTCATTATACGGGTGTTTCGGGGACGCTGTAGTGTGAGCCTGGTCAGCTGGCTAGATGCCACTCCTGCGCTCAGTCTTTAAACGTCAGATCATTTCATGCTTTATAAAGTTCAAATGATAAAAACAAAAAGACAGATGATCAGTCGAGGTTCAACTCAAATCATACACTTTAGAGGAAAAGCGCAGCGCTCACTCATCTTTATATTTCTTCATTGAACTAAATTGAGCTGAATAATGATTCTGTGTTAGAGCTGCTTTACAGCAGAAATCATATTTGTCTCATAGTTGAAGAACATTAATAATGTTGTTTTCTTGTTTATCACTGAAGCTGCTTTGAAACGATCTGTGTTGTATAAAGCGCTACAGAAATACATGTGACTTGACTATAAACGTTTCAGACAAATTCAAGACCTTCATCAGACAATCAACATGATCTGATATATAAGCAATCTTGATAACACTTTATGTATAATGCTTTATAAAATATATTAATGCATTAATTATGCCTTGTAATGCACCTTATGATGCTTTGTTTAATCTCATGAATAATTGTAACCACAGTTATAATATATTAATATTTATCTATTTATTGTTAAACTTTTAGAAAATATAGTGCATGTCAAACAAACCTTCAAATGCATTTTCATTTTGGTTACAGTTATTTATGAACATATATAATAATGCTTTACGATGTGCATTATGAATAGCTTTAAAGCTTTTAATGTTACCAGAATATTATGTCTTCAGGCAGATTTGCTAAATTGTCAACATTTGTGCAAATTGTGAAACATTTGTTATTCTATTCACTACAGAATTATTGAGTTTTATGCATTGCATATAAGAATAATGAATGCTGATTCGGTGTGGTCTCTTCTTGGCATTAAGAAAAAGAGTTGCTAACGAGATCCCGGATGCACTGAAATCAATTTGCTGATGAAAAATATTTTGTAGATTTCATAATCAATTACAAAGAGGTGGCAAGCATCACATTGAATTAAACATCAAACAGAAAGACTGAAATAATATTTTCAGTCATCTTTATTTACAATAAAAAATAAGTCCAGAAGACAGAATTAGTCACTCAGTCCTGCTTGGTTAATTCATTATGTGACCCATTTCTGTTTTATAGCCGAACAGCGTGTGATAAGCCTTCAGTTTGAGCTGATGAGGGTTTTCATGCTGCTGATTGTGAAGGTTTAGGCAGATTTATCAGATTTGATCATGGTACTGTTCTTTAGATTTTGTATTACAGCACAACAACCACTTCTTCAGCAGCCTTGTTTCCAGAAATATTTTCCCATTCATTTCCTCCATTAGAAATTAGGACAGTTATTTTATGAAACATCTTGTGTTTTATGATGGATGATGAACTCACCCTATGAATCATTCGTTGATTTCACCGGCCTGAATGAAATCCAGTGCTCATTTCTTACAAAACATGACAAAGACAAGATGCCTTCAGTCTGAGAAAATGCAAACATGATCCAGATGCATCCACACCGTCACAGAAAATGACCGATTTGGTGAAAAAAGCTAGTATTTGAACATGTTTCCCACTCCTTTGCAGATTCGAAGTAAAATAATACATCATGTATGCTTATTTTTGTCATTAAAACTGAAAAATGTGCCATTTTGTCATTTTTTATAAGCGCATTAAAGCTAAAATAAATAACACAAATATTTTTTTTTTGTTTGAAAAATATTCATTCTTATTTTGTAACAAAAAAAAAAAAAACATTTTATATTTCCAAACTCAGCATCATCAAAATAGGTAATAGTAGGCCTTTTTTGCAAATCAGCAAAAAAAAATATATTCAAAGACGCAAGGCTTTAAGTAGTAAAAGAACAATATTTTTAAGTTACTTGTGAAATAAACATGCATTAAAACTTTAAGTAACTGGCTTGATTTCAATAGCTTATACCATGGTAGGCATTCTTTGAAAGGTTATTATTCAATTTGTCTTTGGTGAGCATGAATGGGATTTTAACGTCTGCGGTGCTGAATCATTATAGTGTGATAAAATCCTCTCATTATGCATCTCTCTTGGTAGAATATGACTTGTATAGCTGCTGAAGTTCGGTCTGTGGGGCAGTAAGTGAGAGTGTGTGATGTTAATGAGTCTGAATGCTGACGGACGGCTCCTCGTTGGCTGTTTGATCCTGTTACCAGGTCGTGGCTTTGGCCGCAGTGGAATAGTTCCTCTTAGAGCATAAGTAGGTATGGTCACTAAAATTAGCCACTAAGGCATTTGACCCTTAACCTGCTGAGTAAAGGCGAGCTGCCAGTGACCAAATGTCAACTTCTCCCATGACTGGTGCTTTCAACTAAACTAGCTAAATAGACTTTATGAATGCAATGACGGTAAAGTGTGAATCTCTCCATAACTGGTCATTAATGACAAGAAATGTCCATGTTTTATTGCATTTGTTCTTTAAATATGCCGTTTTACTCAGAAAAAGGTCATATAATGGAAGTTAAAAGGGTCACACTTTATATTAGGTGGCCTTTACTACTATGTACTTAAAACACAAAATATGTACAATGCACTTATTGTGTTCATATTGTATGGCAAATCACTTTTGCTGTTATTGAGGTGGGATACGGTTAGGGACAGGTTTGGTGGTATGGGTTGTAGGAATGTGCATCTCCATAACGGAGGCCGATGCGATACGCATGTCGATGCATAGCCAATGGTACGATACATCGAAAATACATATGAAGCAGCTAGCGATATACTATGATATACTATCATTGGTTCCATAAACCAAATCTAACAAAGATCAACCTCAGTCCCTGTGGCTACTTATGCTGGAAAGCTAACCTAGTTCAGGGCAGGCTTACTGTCAGGCTAAGCTAAGCTCCTCTAACACTGACCAATAGATACACAATGTTACCACTGACTCTCTCACATACTATCATAGCCATGCAGCCTTTCTCTCCGGTTTCACGACAGCTGTACTTTTATAGTTAGAACAGATATATCTGTTATATATATATATATATTATATACAGATATATATTAGCAGGATCAATGCACGCAAAGCCCCGGGTCCTGACAACATTCCTGGGCGTGTACTGAGAGACTGTGCAGTGGAACTCACTGATGTTGTCTTCACAGACATTTTCAACATCTCCCTAAGTCAGGCTGTTGTGCCCACATGCTTCAAGGCTACCACCATCATTCCATCCATCCCGAAGAAGTCATCTCCATCCTGCTTCAACGACTACCGGCCAGTCACACTCACTCCTATCCTCATGAAGTGCTTTGAATGGCTAGTCATGCACCGCATCAAGTCTGTCCCCCCCCCCCCTGGACCCCTTCCAGTTTGCATTACGGTCCAACCGCTCAACCGATGATGCCATCGCCTCTGCCCTCCACCCAGCCCTCACACATCTGGACAAAAAAGACTCGTATGTCAGAATGCTGTTCATAGAATTCAGTTCAGCATTCAACACAATCATCCCTCAACAGCTCTCTCACAAATTGATCCAGCTGGGGCTCAATACCTCTCTGTGCAACTGGCTTTTGGACTTCCTGACCGGGAGACCTCAGGCAGTGCGGGTCGGCATTAACACATCCAGCACCATCACACTGAACACAGGGGTCCCCCAAGGATGTGTGCTGAGCCCCCTCCTCTTCACTCTGCTGACCCACGACTTCCATTAACAATCACTAAACTAAAAGTTAAAATCACTAAATTAAAAGTACATTTTAACTGCTATAAGAAACACACATTAACTCATCTGAGCTCAGTAATTAGGACTGTATTAACTTCCAGTATTGTATTAACTTATTTTATTTACAATAGCTAGTCCCTTTAAGGTTAACTGCTATCATAAAAATACACTTGGCATCCTGGACAAATTTGCCCATTGGCCTCTGACCATCATGGCCTCCTAATCATCCCCATACACTGATTGGCTTCATCACTCTGTCTCCTCTCCACCTGTAGCTGGTGTGTGGAGGGTGTTCTGGCGCACTATGGCTGGTCGCATCATCCAGGTGGATGCGGAGATTCCCTAACTTCTATGTAAAGCGCTTTGAGTACCTAGAAAAGTGCTATATAAATGCAACTGATTATTATTTTTTACTTATATGTAGGTTTAAAATTCTACAAAAGGCACATTTAATGACCACCAACAAATATTTTAGCAAAATGCATATTTGACTCATAATTATTGCGCTCCGTCTGTTTAGCGCGCAGTAGTGCTCGTTCACTCTCGTAAGACTCACCAACTCTTGACAGAAAAATGTATATATTTACATGACTTACTCATGACTCTAACATTTACATGCTCGTGACATGTCTGTTATGCACTGAGGAAAACACAACGTTTCAAATGCATTAAACAGCACAATATATTGGCTGTTTGCCGTGGTGGATCGATATGATCCATTATCGACATTAAGGACTTAATCCCCACTTTTCCTCGGGTCTCCGTACTGTTGTGTAAGGTCTGTTTTTGGTTTAGTTTCATGTTCTTGTTTTCATGTCTTTTATTTTGAAGGTTAGTCTTAGTGATTGTTTATGTCCTGCTGTCGGTGAGTGTCAAGTCAAGTCTGTATTTGGGAAGGATTGCACTGTTTGAATAAATTTGCACATGGATTCTCACTACGCTCGCC
>QVTF01005085.1:20000-29490 GCA_003573665.1 Oxygymnocypris stewartii
TTAGAGTTGAATATGATAATCAGTAATTTGATTTATTTTATTTGCTTGACTGTCCTTGCATTTGATCTAGAAAAATATAGTATGATGCAATTCACTCTAGTACCTTAAAACTGAAAAATCATGTAATAATCCTCTGTTTTTGTGCATTTTGAGTCTTGAGGTTTTAGATGCATTCAACAGTGATGTGGTTCAACAGGTCCTGGACTGCAGCGTTAATCATCTAATCTAATATCTGCTCTGACTTCTTCTGAAATGCATGATGTTTCCTCTCTCTCTTTCTGTCCTATACAACCAGAATACCCTGGACTGCATGCAGGTATCAGACCCGCTCAAAACACATGCATTTGGCCCAAAACCCCCTTTTTTGCTTTAGTATCTAGAGCTTGTGTGTGTGGTTTGTGTAAGCTGTTTTAGGTTTTCTCAACTAGACAAGGTTTTAGCACTCAAGTGCAACAGGAACAACAGAAACTGTAGTTTTATTCGTCGGTGCCAATCAGCTTTTTGTGTTACAATATGCAAATGCATTTAGCAAACTATTTTCTATGTAATGTCTTAACGTTAAATGCGACACTTGACATTTTAATGTGACCTTTGGAGGTGAGAGCTTTACAGGAAACTCTTTATTTTTAGAGTTTAAGCATTGACTGAACAAGTGACGGTCAGCCAGTTTGTGTGTGTGGTGCGTGTGTGTGTGTGTTTGTGTGTGTGCGCGTGTGTGCATGTGTGTGCATGTGCATGCATGTGTGTGCGTGTGTGTGTGTGTGGGTGTGCGTGTGCGTGTGCGTGTGCGTGTGCGTGTGCGTGTGTGTGTGTGTGTTTGAGTCTTGTGCTCTCTGTGTGCCAGGAAACTGAACCACAGAGCCGGAAGTGAAACTAGCTCACCGTATTCTCAAGCACTTCAGTTTTTAATGCTTCTACTCATGTTTGTGTTTTACACTTGGCAAAATGGCTTTAACCCCTTTCCTTTGTCCTGTTTACCTCCATTTTTCACACTTTATTGTGTTGCAAGAACTTTTTTTATAAAGATTGTGCATATATCATGTGGTGATTATAGCAGACTCAGTGTGTTGATGGAGTTATCTAGAAAAGCTATACACCAGGTTTTTATTGTATTTGTTTGTTTCTTTTATAGATTTCAGTAACACAAATCTTATCATATGTAAGAACTTAAGTAGCCTGTATACATAATTAGACCCTTATAGTTTGTGATTTGAACAAACTCTTAAGAATAAACGTCAGTGAGTAATTTTCTTTAATTTATATTATCCTCAAAACGATTTTCACCACCTGTTGGATGACAAATTATATACACACATACATATGTATATGTCTTAAAAATGCTTTTTTTACAAAGACTGTGCATGTTTCATATAATTATAGCTGACATAATGAATTAATATTGTTATCTACACACCAGGGCCCTCATTTATCAACAGTGCATACGCACAGATGTGTGCGTAATGAGTGCGTAAGAACAGTTTCACGTAAAGTATGGGATTTACCAACTTGTGCTTATGCGTAGAAATGTGTGTAAATATAAGCACACCACACCCGCAGATAATCTAGTGGTAGAATAGCGACACTACACATAAAAGGCATTAAAGAGTCACAGTATGCATTAAGCAATCCACATATGTCCTGTGTTTCCTTTCATTATAAAAAAACTATTTTGTTTTAAACAGACAAGTTGCATAATTGGTGTCAACCCATTTAAAAGACTTTGTCTCAGTGCAATGGCTTATCTTGCGTTATCGGAAGACTTGGCAAACAATGCACGAGGACAAGGAGCGCGTTTACACAGATCATACTGATCTGCTTGGCGAGAGCACCGAGGAGCTTATAAGTAGGGGTTAGGGTTTCAATCACATGATTTTTAAAGGGAAGTGTTGTCACCAAATATGGTTCAATTGGAGGTGTTTCCAAATGCAAATGACCGCGAACGTGAACCAGCATGGTACTACTACACACATGTGGGATTCACCGACATTGATCACTTACTGGTGTGTGTAAGAACTGCGTGCACACATTTGATAAATACAGATTTTCTTGTGCTTAGGCACATTCTATATTTCATTCGTTGGACAAAATATTGAACCTTTTCTACGCATTGCAGGTTTTTATGATTTTCTAGGTTTTAAGTTTCATTAACACAAATATTAACATATGTAAGAACCATTTAAATTAATGAAAATTATGCCAAATAGCCATATATTTTGAGGAGGGATGTGCTGTTACTGATCAGAAAAAAAATTTTTTTAATAAACCTTTGTTGTCTTGGAATTATGCTTTCATAAAAAGCAACTTGCAAGACTGTGCATATTAATAATATATATGTTGTGTTAATATTGTTATCAAGAAAACCTATACACCAGGTTTTTATGATTTTATAGGGTTTAGCTTCCAATTACACAAATATTAACATATTAAAATATTCCAAAATAATTAGCGCTTATAGTTAATGATTTGAACAGACCACAAAACTGAATAATATTTATCAGAAAACGTATAAGCGATTATGCAGTTATAGATTTTTTTTCCCTAATTTGCACCTCCATAAGATGTTTTCTTTAAATATTTTAAAATAATATTTTTATAGTCTCAAACTCATTTACGGTTAGATTTTTTTTTAGGTTATGATTTTTGAAGCACTTAATATCCTGAAGTTGTCTAAAATGTCTTGAAAACCAAAATAATTATAGCTCAGATTGACTTCTTCGTTAGATATTTTCGTTTAGATGAGTAATCTATAATTTGACACAAGACACTTGCCTAATTGTAGATGATGTCATCTTCATCACATCATCTCATGCTCTGATTGGCTAATCCCACATGTGCAATGCATCATTCATTGCTTCGGCTGACTAATAGCATCTGCATTTCCTCATCAGACAAGCTGTTATGTTTAACGTATTAATTGCTCCTCGTGAATATTAAGTGATATCTGCATATTAATGTCCATGTGTGCAGGCAAAAGTTCGGGAGCTGGAGGAGAAATGCCGCAGTCAGAGCGAGCAGTTCGGGATGCTGTCACAGGAACTGGACAAATTCAGGGTTCAGGCCTCAAAGATCGACCTGTCGGGCCCGGCGCCTGCTGTCCAGCCCCAGCCTGACCCAGCTGACCAATGGGGTCGGTCTGTCCGGTGAGACCGGTACGCTAAAATACCGATCATTACACGACACACAACAGATGCTTTTGTGTTCTTTCAGATTTAAATCAGGGTTTTGCATCAAACCAAAATCAGTTTGATTTATTTCACAGCTGATTGGTTTGGTTCGAGGATGTTTATTGAAGAATTGTGTTATAGTCACCGTGTTGTTTCTTTGAGCACATGAAACTGATGTGCAAGTATTAATTATTGAATAACTGAGTTCTTGTCTTGTTGGTTGGTGTTGTAAATGTATGCCAAAACAAAAGCAGCGGTTTTCTTTTAGCTCTGTACCTCGAGATGAAATGCTCTGTTTTACATCCTCAATCCACGGTTTTGTTGGTGTTTTGCAGAGTAGTTTGTTGTAATTGTTTACAGAGTTTGGTCATGTGCATTGGTCCACTGATGTAAGACAAAACAGTAGCCTAAAGCCTAGTGAGCTCGCTGTCTACACAGGCATCAGTCTCAGCATCCTAAACCAAATTACCGGCAGCCATATCACCCTGCAGCCCAAGACCGGTGCCCACTGAAGCTAAGCAGGGTTGAGCTGGTCAGTACCTGGATGGGAGACCTCCTGAGAAAACTAGGTTTCTGCTGGAAGAGGTGTTAGTGAGGCCAGCAGGGGTGCTCACCCTGTGGTCTGTGTGGGTCCTAACGCCTCAGTGTAGTGACGGGGACACTACTGTCAACAAGCACCGTCTTTCGGATGAGACGTTAAACTGAGGTCCAGACTCTCTCTGGTCATTAAAAATCCCATGACACTTCTCGTAAAGAGTTGGGGTGTAACCCCGGTGTCCTGGCCAAATTCCCTCCACTGGCCCTTGTCAATCATGGCCTCCTAATAATCCCCATCCACTTGATTGTCTCTATGACTCTCTCCTCTCCACCTGTAGCTGGTGTGTGGTGAGCGCGTACACTTGATTGGCTCTATGACTCTCTCTCCTCTCCACCTGTAGCTGGTGTGTGTGAGAGCATACACTTGATTGTCTCTATGTCTCTCTCTCTCTCTCTCCACCTGTAGCTGGTGTGTGGTGAGCGCATACACTTGATTGTCTCTATGACTCTCTCTCTCTCCACCTGTAGCTGGTGTGTGGTGAGAGCATACACTTGATTGTCTCTATGACTCTCTCTCTCTCCACCTGTAGCTGGTGTGTGGTGAGCGCATACACTTGATTGGCTCTATGACTCTCTCTCCTCTCCACCTGTAGCTGGTGTGTGGTGAGCGCATACACTTGATTGGCTCTATGTCTCTCTCCTCTCCACCTGTAGCTGGTGTGTGGTGAGCGCACACTTGATTGGCTCTATGACTCTCTCTCTCTCCCTCTCTACTGTAGCTGGTGTGTGGTGAGCGCATACACTTGATTGGCTCTATGACTCTCTCTCCTCTCCACCTGTAGCTGGTGTGTGGTGAGCGCATACACTTGATTGTCTCTATGACTCTCTCTCCTCTCCACCTGTAGCTGGTGTGTGGTGAGCGCATACACTTGATTGTCTCTATGACTCTCTCTCCTCTCCACCTGTAGCTGGTGTGTGGTGAGCGCATACACTTGATTGTCTCTATGACTCTCCTCTCCTCTCCACCTGTAGCTGGTGTGTGGTGAGCGCATACACTTGATTGTCTCTATGACTCTCTCTCCTCTCCACCTGTAGCTGGTGTGTGGTGAGCGCATACACTTGATTGTCTCTATGACTCTCTCTCTCTCCACCTGTAGCTGGTGTGTGGTGAGCGCATACACTTGATTGTCTCTATGACTCTCTCTCCCTCTCCACCTGTAGCTGGTGTGTGGTGAGCGCATACACTTGATTGGCTCTCTCTCTTCTCTCCACCTGTAGCTGGTGTGTGGTGAGCGCATACACTTGATTCTCTATGACTCTCTCTCCTCTCCACCTGTAGCTGGTGTGTGGTGAGCGCATACACTTGATTGTCTATGACTCTCTCTCTCCTCTCCACCTGTAGCTGGTGTGTGGTGAGCGCATACACTTGATTGGCTCTATGACTCTCTCTCCTCTCTCTCACCTGTAGCTGGTGTGTGGTGAGCGCATACACTTGATTGGCTCTATGACTCTCTCTCCTCTCCACCTGTAGCTGGTGTGTGGTGAGAGCATACACTTGATTGGCTCTATGACTCTCTCTCCTCCTCCCACCTGTAGCTGGTGTGTGGTGAGCGCATACACTTGATTGTCTCTATGACTCTCTCTCTCTCCACCTGTAGCTGGTGTGTGGTGAGCGCATACACTTGATTGGCTCTCTCTCTCTCTCCACCTGTAGCTGGTGTGTGTGGCGCATACACTTGATTGGCTCTATGACTCTCTCTCCTCTCCACCTGTAGCTGGTGTGTGGTGAGCGCATACACTTGATTGGCTCTATGACTCTCTCTCTCTCTCCACCTGTAGCTGGTGTGTGGTGAGCGCATACACTTGATTGGCTCTATGACTCTCTCTCTCTCTCCACCTGTAGCTGGTGTGTGGTGAGCGCATACACTTGATTGGCTCTATGACTCTCTCTCCTCTCCACCTGTAGCTGGTGTGTGGTGAGCGCATACACTTGATTGTCTCTATGTCTCTCTCCTCTCCACCTGTAGCTGGTGTGGTGAGCGCATACACTTGATTGGCTCTATGACTCTCTCTCCTCTCCACCTGTAGCTGGTGTGTGGTGAGCGCATACACTTGATTGGCTCTATGACTCTCTCTCTCTCCACCTGTAGCTGGTGTGTGGTGAGCGCATACACTTGATTGGCTCTATGACTCTCTCTCCTCTCCACCTGTAGCTGGTGTGTGGTGAGCGCATACACTTGATTGGCTCTATGACTCTCTCTCCTCTCCACCTGTAGCTGGTGTGTGGTGAGCGCATACACTTGATTGGCTCTATGACTCTCTCTCCTCTCCACCTGTAGCTGGTGTGTGGTGACGCATACACTTGATTGGCTCTATGACTCTCTCTCCTCTCTCTCCACCTGTAGCTGGTGTGTGGTGAGCGCATACACTTGATTGGCTCTATGACTCTCTCTCCTCTCCACCTGTAGCTGGTGTGTGGTGAGCGCATACACTTGATTGGCTCTATGACTCTCTCTCCTCTCCACCTGTAGCTGGTGTGTGGTGAGCGCATACACTTGATTGTCTCTATGACTCTCTCTCCTCTCTCCACCTGTAGCTGGTGTGTGGTGAGAGCATACACTTGATTGTCTCTATGACTCTCTCTCCTCTCCACCTGTAGCTGGTGTGTGGTGAGCGCATACACTTGATTGTCTATGACTCTCTCTCTCTCCACCTGTAGCTGGTGTGTGGTGAGCGCATACACTTGATTGTCTCTATGACTCTCTCTCCTCTCCACCTGTAGCTGGTGTGTGGTGAGCGCATACACTTGATTGTCTCTATGACTCTCTCTCCTCTCCACCTGTAGCTGGTGTGTGGTGAGCGCATACACTTGATTGGCTCTATGACTCTCTCTCTCTCCACCTGTAGCTGGTGTGTGGTGAGCGCATACACTTGATTGGCTCTATGACTCTCTCTCCTCTCCACCTGTAGCTGGTGTGTGGTGAGCGCATACACTTGATTGTCTCTATGACTCTCTCTCCTCTCCACCTGTAGCTGGTGTGTGGTGAGCGCATACACTTGATTGGCTCTATGACTCTCTCTCCTCTCCACCTGTAGCTGGTGTGTGGTGAGCGCATACACTTGATTGTCTCTATGACTCTCTCTCCTCTCCACCTGTAGCTGGTGTGTGGTGAGAGCATACACTTGATTGTCTCTATGACTCTCTCTCCTCTCCCACCTGTAGCTGGTGTGTGGTGAGCGCATACACTTGATTGTCTCTATGACTCTCTCTCCTCTCCACCTGTAGCTGGTGTGTGGTGAGCGCATACACTTGATTGGCTCTATGACTCTCTCTCCTCTCCACCTGTAGCTGGTGTGTGGTGAGCGCATACACTTGATTGGCTCTATGACTCTCTCTCCTCTCCACCTGTAGCTGGTGTGTGGTGAGCGCATACACTTGATTGGCTCTATGACTCTCTCTCCTCTCCACCTGTAGCTGGTGTGTGGTGAGCGCATACACTTGATTGGCTCTATGACTCTCTCTCCTCTCCACCTGTAGCTGGTGTGTGGTGAGCGCATACACTTGATTGGCTCTATGACTCTCTCTCCTCTCCACCTGTAGCTGGTGTGTGGTGAGCGCATACACTTGATTGGCTCTATGACTCTCTCTCCTCTCCACCTGTAGCTGGTGTGTGGTGAGCGCATACACTTGATTGGCTCTATGACTCTCTCTCCTCTCCACCTGTAGCTGGTGTGTGGTGAGCGCATACACTTGATTGGCTCTATGACTCTCTCTCCTCTCCACCTGTAGCTGGTGTGTGGTGAGCGCATACACTTGATTGGCTCTATGACTCTCTCTCCTCTCCACCTGTAGCTGGTGTGTGGTGAGCGCATACACTTGATTGGCTCTATGACTCTCTCTCTCTCTCCACCTGTATGTAGCTGGTGTGTGGTGAGCGCATACACTTGATTGGCTCTATGACTCTCTCTCCTCTCCACCTGTAGCTGGTGTGTGGTGAGCGCATACACTTGATTGGCTCTATGACTCTCTCTCCTCTCCACCTGTAGCTGGTGTGTGGTGAGCGCATACACTTGATTGGCTCTATGACTCTCTCCTCTCTCCACCTGTAGCTGGTGTGTGGTGAGAGCATACACTTGATTGGCTCTATGACTCTCTCTCCTCTCCACCTGTAGCTGGTGTGTGGTGAGCGCATACACTTGATTGGCTCTATGACTCTCTCTCCTCTCTCCACCTGTAGCTGGTGTGTGGTGAGCGCATACACTTGATTGGCTCTATGACTCTCTCTCCTCTCCACCTGTAGCTGGTGTGTGGTGAGCGCATACACTTGATTGGCTCTATGACTCTCTCTCCTCCTCTCCACCTGTAGCTGGTGTGTGGTGAGCGCATACACTTGATTGGCTCTATGACTCTCTCTCTCTCTCTCCCCTGTAGCTGGTGTGTGGTGAGCGCATACACTTGATTGTCTCTATGACTCTCTCTCCTCTCCACCTGTAGCTGGTGTGTGGTGAGCGCATACACTTGATTGTCTCTATACTCTCTCTCTCTCCTCTCCACCTGTAGCTGGTGTGTGTGTGAGCGCATACACTTGATTGTCTATGACTCTCTCCTCCTCTCCACCTGTAGCTGGTGTGTGGTGAGCGCATACACTTGATTGTCTCTATGACTCTCTCTCCTCTCCACCTGTAGCTGGTGTGTGTGAGTGCACTGGCGTCGTTGTCCTGTGGCAGCCGTCGTGTCATCCAAGTGGATGCTGCACACTGGTGGTGTTTGAGGAGAGACCCCCCCACATGATTGTAAAGCGCTTTGGGTGTACAACAATACACAAAAAGCGCTATATAAATGCATCATTCATTCATTCATTCAAATGCAGCTAGTTATGTGAATGATTTGAAACACTCTGCAACACTTTTATATGTGAAGTGCACAGAGACTTGATTCCAGTTTGATATTATTATTAGTAGTGCTGGGCAATGATTAATCGTGATTAATCACATCCAAAATAAAGCTTTTGTGTACATAATATTTGTGAGCACTATGTATATTTGATTATTTGTATCTATAAATGCACACACACACATACATGTATATATTTAAGGAAAATTTGTTCTGTTTATTATTAAGTATATTTATAGTAGGGCTGTCAATCGGTTCAAATATTTAATTGTGATTAATCGCAAGATTGTCGTGAGTTACTCGCAATTAATCACACATTCCACCTTAAATTAATACTGTTCAAGTTTTTAATACTCTACTCAATATGGACATGGACAAATATGGATGCTTTCTGCAAATGTGTGTTTATTAGAGCATGTTTTTCATTTATATATTTTATTGTTTCTGTTGTCAGACAACAGAATGAATAAGAACTAATGACTGAAACACGACTCATTAAGACTACATAATTAGCTCTCACTTCCAAGACGTTAATCTGCACAAAATCCTGATAATCGAGCCGTCGTCTCATAGAATCAAATGTGGGTGTGTGGTGTGTGTGTGGGTGTGTGTGTGTGGGGTGTGGGTGTGGGTGTGGGTGTGTGTTTGTAGGTGTGGGTTTGGGGTGTGGGTGGGTGTGTGTGTGGGTGTGTGTGTGTGGGTGGGTGTGTGGGTGTGTGGGTGTGGGTGGGTGTGTGGGTGTGGGTGTGGGTGTGGGTTTGGTGTGTGTGTGTGTGGGTGGGTGTGGGTGTGTGGGTGTGTGTGTGTGGTGTGGGTGTGTGGGTGTGGGTGTGGGTTTGGGTGTGTGTGTGTGTGGGTGGGTGTGTGTGTGTGTGTGTGTGGTGGGTGTGTGTGT
>QVTF01005086.1:0-29787 GCA_003573665.1 Oxygymnocypris stewartii
CTCTAGCTCTCTCTCTCTCTAGCTCTCTCTCTCTCTCCTCTCTCGCTCTCTCTTTCGCTCTGTGTCTGGAGAGGAACCCTTTGCTCTGTAGGAGGTAAAGTTTGGAAAATAATATCTTATTTCAGGAAGGGAAGTTTAAGGTCGACATACCAAAACTTTGAATTATTATTGTTTTAAAAGACATATTGTTATGACCCTGTGGAAATGTAGACAGATATGTTTTGGGTAATATTTGAGCACAAATAAAGAGCAGGACATGACAATGACAGTGCAGTTAAACACAAACGTGCAGTTTTTCATGGAAGGCCTGCATTGCTCCTTCTTACGGTCTTCTGTTGAATAAGATGTAAATAATATTTTTGACTTCCTGACTGAGAATAAAAATAAATGAAAAATGAAAAATATTATGACTAGAATTCCAGATTTGTTTCAACACCTCGCCCTCCCCTGAACAAACATTTCTTTCTTTCTCTGTTTTTCTCTCTTTATTCTTTTATCCTCAGACCACTGGAATGTTTCTTTCTCTCAGAAAGTTGTAAAGTGCTGATTCTGGGTTTATACATGTGGCTTCTGTCGTTCACTCGTTTCCTCTGTCTCACTCGCTCAGTTCGCCCCATTTCCATATTTCTTCACTTCTCTCCCTTCAAAATCGTTTATCATTTTTGCATCTGAATCAGATGAATCTGAATGGCCAGGATTGAACTATGAGTGCATTCTGCCCCATAAATATTTGTAGTTTATACTTTGGCTAATTTTTTCATGTTGTCACTGTAAAAGTGTAGTAAACTCAATTTAACACATTTTACAAAGTTTACATAAAGTGTGTTTCAGCAAATGACTCTTTTAAATTATTTTTGATAATCAGTAATGTACAGCACAAACAGTATATTCACAGACAAATGACTCTTACTCATTTGAAGAGACAGATGTTATATATTCTTGGTGTTATTCTTTGTGGGAGTTTATGAGTGATAGTTTTATAAGAACTGTTCATGATTTCATGAAAACCAATAGGCTTGTGAAAATAAATCCAAGTACCAAGACTCCTGTTGGTATCCACAGATTTGATTATTATGCCCACTAAACTAAAATAATTGTATTTAATGTATTATATGAACTTTAATATTTTTTGTAATGTATAAGTTAGAAGGTTCCCTGTATAATTTATATTTATCCCATTTAGCAATTAGTTTGAGTGGGTGAGCGCGGTCTCATTTTGTATTTATTATATATAAATAAACTCATATTGCAGAATGAGCGTGGCCTGAGAGAGAAGACAGACGTCTGTGTAATATCACACAAGTGTGCCATAAACTTTATGGAGTAACTTGGATGTTATGCGCAAACAATTCATTCATCCGTCCAGGTTTATGAGTTTAAACCGAGGCATCCGCTGATCTGTATTTGTTAAACATGTTCAAACTGCAGCCTAAACAGAGTTCTTCTCTTTTTCAGCATTTACAGAGCATGCTAAAGACCAAACTCAACGTGCTGACGCTCCGGAAGGACCCGCTGCCTACGGTGATCTTCCATGAGCCAGAAGCCATCGAGCTGTGCTCCACCACACCTCACTCGAAGAACCGCACACACACCGGATATAAGGTAAACAAGCTGCTGTGTGTATTGCTCAATGACAAATAACTAGAGTAGAGTGTCTACAATAATGAAAAAAACGTCTAGTTTAAAACGCATGTAACAAGTTCCTAGAAATGTATGCTGTTGTAATCTACTTTTGAAAAAAGTTTATACCATTTTCACAAGAAGTTTAAATTTATCGTCATTTGGTGCAACCAAGTAAAAGCAAATAACGTTTAGTTATTCCTTGAATGCATGTGAGTGTAAATGTTCTGTTTTTAGAAATATCATGAATTATTCATTCAAGATATAATGTAATTCCCATATATTCCCGTTAATTCCCATATAGTCCCGTTAATTCCCATATATTCCTGTTAATCCCCATATATTCCCGTTAATTCCCATATATTCATGTTAATCCCCATATATTCCCGTTAATTCCCATATATTCCTGTTAATCCCCATATAGTCCCGTTAATCCCCATATAGTCCCGTTGATTCCCATATATTCCCGTTAATCCCCATATATTCCCGTTAATCCCCATATATTCCCGTGAATTCCCATATAGTCCCGTTAATCCCCATATATTCCCGTTGATTCCCATATAGTCCCGTTAATCCCCATATATTCCCGTTAATCCCCATATATTCCCGTTAAATCCCCATATAGTCCCGTTAATCCCCATATATTCCCGTTAATCCCCATATATTCCCGTTAATCCCCATATAGTCCCGTTAATCCCCATATATTCCCATATAGTCCCGTTAATCCCCATATAGTCCCGTTAATCCCCATATTGTCCCGTTAATCCCCATATAGTCCCGTTAATCCCCATATAGTCCCGTTAATCCCCATATTGTCCCGTTAATCCCCATATAGTCCCGTTAATCCCCATATAGTCCCGTTAATTCCCATATAGTCCCGTTAATCCCATATAGTCCCGTTAATCCCCATATAGTCCCGAATCCCCATATTCCCGTAATCCCCATTTTCCCGTTAACCATTATCCCGTTATCCCATATAGTCCCGTTAATCCCCATATATCCCGTAATCCCCATATAGTCCCGTTAATCCCCAATGTCCCGTTATCCCCAGTTTAGTTTCAACCCGTCCCCATATGTCCGATAATAATCCCCATTAGTCCCAAAAAACCCAAACCGTTTCCCCATATATCCCTTTAATTCCCCATAAGTCCCGTAACCCCAAGTCCCGTATTCCCCAATCCCCCACCTGGTTGAGTTGGTCAACACGTATGCCCGGAAAACACAAGAACACCCTTCATATACCCCCCCCCCCCCCCCCCCCCCCCCCCAAAAAAAAGGGTTCCTGCATTTGGACTTTTTCAATGCAGTATTGAGAGAAGGAACAGACGAATACATACATCAGCTAAAAATACAGAAAATCTCTCGACCTACTAAAGAAGCTGCAATGTTGTTGGCCATGGAAACTCAGCATCCATTCATGGCAAAATGCTGGCTAAGACACACCGAGGCATCGCTGTCCTGTCTCTTTTCTTTTGTCATGTTTCTTTCCACTTCACTAGTGTTCTCCTTCTTTCTCTTGAAAAGCTGTAGAGCCACGGCATAATTTCTTCCACATTTCTAACATTAAAGGAATGTACTGTGGGCACATGTTTGTGCTCAGTTGAAACATTTCACATGTTTTCATCGGTGTATTTTAACATGGACCTCCGAGAATATAAAGCATCTGGTTTGCCCTAAACACACTTAATCACACTCCACCACAAACATTTCTACATTTTTGGGTGTAGACTGGTTTTATAATGATTTTCATGTTTCTTAAGATGGCAGAGGCTGTTTTAACCAACGTCTGACCATGTGTTGTTTCATGAGAGTAGCTGTTTGAGAGGGTTAGTGATAGAAAGACCGACAGAAAGAACCACCTAATCATCCATTGATGCCCTTTGATTATGTAACAACTCAACAAAGCTAGTCTATATGCTGTTTCCATGGCAATCTGCCCCGCTGTGTGTGTGTGTGTGTGTGTGTGTGTGTGTGTGTGTGTGTTAAACACAGTGCTCACTTCTCACTAGGCATACATGAAATGTCTGCTCTTGTTTAAACCAGTGTAATTTTAGTATCATTGATAAGCTATTATAGTTTGAATCCTTTTATTTTAGTAGTTTTTATTTAAGTTTAGTTATTTTAATGCATGAAGTTAAACTAAAGGAAAATTCTAAACTATCTGAAATAAAATGTAAGTCCGTTAAGTTAGTGTTTTATAATATTTAGATTTTGTGTTCTATTTTCTTCAACAGGGTCTCGGGGATATATATATATATATATATAAACACACACATACATAACTTTTTTTTCTATTTAATTTGAATCATCCTGGTTTCAACCCGTTTCTCGTTTCAGGGTTTTGTTATTCCTGTCCTTTATTATTCCCCGTCTCATTGAGATTGTACTCAGTTGTGTGTGTGCAGACAGATGTGATTGAATGATGAATGTTTCCCATGAATGTGTGTGTTGTTGTGTGTCAGTAACTGTGGTTTCTGTATTGATCTCCTCATAACTCTCCTCTTTGATCAGGGTCATACATGGGTTTAAACTGTCACCACAATCCACCATAAACACATTCTTCCTCTGCCCTGATGTCTTATTCTTTGACTTCCCATGAGATGAATATGTGCTTTGAGAGATCCAAGACCCAGTTAAAGAAGCCATGAGGCTGAAGTAGACATTCTTAGACTTTAAAAAGGCACTTATTTTGTCTTCTGGGTACTGCTGCACAAGTTTTTGGTTGTTGGCCTGTGGAAGTTTGCCCTAGACGAGGGGTAGGCAACGTCAACATGCATTTCATTTATTCATAAAATTCTTCCTTTTCTTAAAGTGGTGATATACATTGTGGTAAAACCACAGGCATGAATTTGCGGGACAATTTTTTTCTTAAATGTAACATACAAAATATGTATTTATTTAAACAATTTAATAATATTTTACATGTTTAATAAAATCTATATTCACCATATAACCACTTTATTAGTGTTAAAATCTTTCATTCTTGTTGGTTGCTTAAAGAAAAAAAATCGGCCATGAAAAGTCATGATCGTTGCATCACTAGTGCAAACCATATTTATTGATTTGTTTCATTTTATTTGTATTTGTTATATTAATTATAATATAAAGAATTGCAAATTTACAGACAGATAAATATATTTTTGTGTATTTCGTTTTATTTTAATTGTGAAGTTTAAGTTATTTTGTGTGTGTGTTTATTACTTTTGATACGTTGTCTTAGTTTTTATTAATTTTGATTTCAGTTTTAGTTATTTAGGCTTCTCTCTGGTGACACATGCAGGATTTCTCCAACCATTGAATTGCTTAAACGCCACCTCTGCAATCTCACGTTCATCTGCCAGCACAACGCCCAGAAATCATGTTTCGCTCAATAATCCATCATTTGCTTCACTCCTGAATGAATCAGTAAACAAATTTGTTAAGTTAATGATTAATTGACTCACTCTTTAAGACCGCCACCTACTAACTGGTTTAGTTTCATATTTAAATGTATCGTTTCATTTTATAAAAGCATTTCAGCATTCAAAATATTATTTTGAAAACTAATCTTATAACATTATTTATGTTTGTAATTGTATATAACAGCCTATAGTGTCTTTATTTTAAATGAGTTAATTTATTAAATGTAAGAATTTGACATAAAAGATGCATATAAATGTTATTTTAAAAATGCCCCATAATGGTAAAAGTGTATAATCAACAAAATCACTGAAACATGTCAACGTTGACTAACTTTAACTGATTTGACTTGATAAGTAAGATTCTCTTGAAACTGTTTCTGTGCTGTGACAGAGAAAACTGACTCTAGAAGATGTTTAAATGTTGCAGGAGCACCCCATGTGGCGACTCTGAGAATGTGGCACACATTTATCCAGCATCATATTTTAAGTTCTGACAAATTTTGAAATAAAGTGACGCACGGAAACTGCTTGTTTAGGTATTAGCATCTGTGTTCACGCACTTGAGTCTGGACTTCAGAAGTGTAGCAACACGTAGAGCGGGTGACTCATAGCGTGTGTGTGTGTGTGTGTGTGTGTGTGTGTGTGTGTGTGTGTGTGTGTGTGTGTATACTAGCTACTCTTCATTTAGATGCTTTTTGGTGAGAATGTGTTTGGTGAGTTTCTTTCTGTGTATGTTGGTGATGCATGTTTGTGAAGGCCTTCATAATGAAGTCAGAGGTGAAAGATTAATTCTGTGAGCTCAGCATGTACAAAGAGTGTTCTGTGTGCGGGTTTACACACACACACACACACACATATTCTGTTAACAAACATAGTGACCCCCCCCCCCCCCCCTCCCACACACACACACACACACACACACACACACACAGACCAAATAAAGTCATCCCTTTCCCTCAGCACAAACGCACTCTTTCACATTCACACACACGTGAGAGCGGTCAGTGTATATGACTGTGTGCACATGTCGGGGGACACATGTGCCTCTCATTCTGGAGTCATTAACATCCGCTCTGGAATGCTGAGGATGATTGTTTTCTGAATTATGCATGCATGGAGAGTCTTGAGTCTTGTCCTCCGTCATGCTGCCACCTGCTGGACACAAGCTTCTAGAGTTTCAGGAGTGTGTGCTGGAAATAGATATTTTTTTGTATGCTTTGAAATAATTGGTAGATAAAAAATAGCACTGGGTGATGTATTATGTGATGATATATTTGCAACATTGTAAATCATATTTCATGATTTTAGTGTATTTTTATGTAGCAATTAAATTTCCCAAAGGTTTAATACCATGGATTTCATGAGAAAAAATTTATTCGAGGCATAATTGTCACTTTATGCAGTTGTATAGATTATTTTAATTATGTTAAATTTGTATTTTTGTGGTTAAGCTGTTTGAAAGTATTGTATTGAATTTGATCTCAGACACTTAGACCATTGGACAAAAGCAAACTGTCAGTACAATTGATTTGATTTTATTAATTAAATTAGTAAATTTAAGAATGAGTTTAAGAACTAAATGAACTGGGCACAAATGTGTCGTGACCTCCATCATTGATGCTTGGTTAATTGCAAAATTGAATATAAATGGAGATGCTTTTTTTCGGTACTGCCTTGTGATTGAACTTTTTATTTGTTTGAAAATACTACAGTAAATATAATATTAAACTATATCAGTGTAAATACATGAACGTCGAACATGTTTCCAGAAAGGCTGAAAAATATTGAGATACAGCTATTTTGGGCTGTAACACCCAGCCCTTGGTATAAAATACTAAACGAGTGAATCACACACACAGTGAGTAATCGTGGCCATGTTGCATAACAGTGTTGCACAAACAACATTGTTTCTCCGTGTACTTTGTGTAGGTGTGTGCATGTGCTTCCACTGTGTGGATATACTACATCTTGTTTTACAACTAGGCCTACGTTTAGTTGATTTACAGTCATAGGATGGCATATTTTCATGGTATTCCCGTCCTGATGTCAGGTTAAGTGCGCTCAGAGATCTGGAAGAGCAGCTTTATTGTTGGACTGTGGAGGTAAGAGGACGGAGAGATGAATGAGTGCTCGGCTGCTGTCTAGACTCTGTGGTGACAGAGAGGCATCAATCACACACACAGACACACACACACACACACACACACACACACACACAGAGACACACACACACAGACACACACACAGACACACACACACACACACACACACAGACACACACACACACACACACACACAGACACACACAGACACAGACACACACACACACACACACAGACACACAGACCCACCCAGGAACAGACATGAAGGAACACACACTTTCTCAGAAAGACTGTAATATGTCATGTCACCACCAAGGGAAATACACATCAATCACATGAGGAACGACTTGACCAACGAGTGAGGATCAGGGATATTATAGGTTTGAAAAGTTCATTTGGTTTTATTTGATAAAAAATACTACTTTGTGGTCTTACTGTGAACTATTCATTGATGAAGGTTATTCCAAATTGAAAAAACTATCTGAAACATTTTTAGTCAAATGTAGTTTCTTTCATTTAAATGTTTACATTTTTGTTTTCTGGTCTGTTAAACTTTGTGGTGTCACTTGATATTTTTTAATGATATTTTTTGAGGGAATTTGGGGCCATTTTATTGCATTTTGGGGCAAATCATTTTGCGTGCGTGTGTCTGCGTCTGCGTGTGCGTGCGTGCGCGTGTGCGTGACATACACTATCAAAAGTTTGGGGTCGATTCAATTATTTATTTATTTTCTAAAAAATCTCATGCTCACCATGGTTGCATTTATTTGATCATAAATACAGTAAAAATTGTTAAGTAATATTGCAATTTAAAATAAGTTTTTGAGTGCATTGTAAAATGTAATTTATTCCTTTGATACAAATCTGAATTTTCAGCATCATAACTGGATCACGTAAAATCATTCTAATATACTAATTTGCTGATTATTGTCAGTGTTAAAACAATATTTTGTGAGATTTGAAAAACAAAATTGTAACATTATAAATATTTTCTGTAATTGTTTATACATTTCTTGGTGAATACAAGTATTATTTTTTAGTATAAGTATTAGTTTCACACTGACCCTAAGCTTTTGAGCAGTAGTGAACATGTTTAACGATCAGTTCTTGTCGTGGTGATTGTTCATTGATGATAATAAGGCCTAATGTTATCCATCAGGTTTTGGGAAACACATGCTCGCTCAGTGCTTGGTCTGTTAGTCGTCGTGTAGTGAGGGGCTTCTTTCAGGTCACTCATCCTCTCACGGATGGAAATCACTTTCAGACGAGAGGAGATATTACTGCTCTTTCTGTTTCAGACACGAGAGAAAGAAAAACAAAACACATCTGGAGAGAGACACTAGTCATGTTCATAAGAGGATGAAATGATCTTAGCAAGTACAGCACAGATGTTCAAAGCAACCGAAAACGATCTTGTTTAATTGTGTTCTTAAACGAGTTAAAGAAACGGGAGGAGAGACCATGGTCAGAATTAGACCTTGTGGTAACAGACTAAACAAAACGTCTGGAAGAGAGCCAGACATTTGTTTTCTTCTGTAGTTTCACATTTTCTTCCCAAACCTTTGTCAAAATCACACGATCAGGTATTCACAACTACTCTTCTACTTCAAAATCCTCTGTTTTTATCTTTAAAAAACAGCATATCTTTACAGCTCTGGACCAGATACAAGCGCCACATTTGTGCACATATTTTCATTTATCTATCTATATATATATATATATATATAGGTAATTTTCAACAACACCATTTTCAACCAAACGTTATGATTTAAGAACATGTGAAGTACTGTAACCATCAAGAAACACCTTGAATATGTGTAAAATCTTAATTATTGTTTAAAAAAAGTGACAATGAAGCCTGGAGTAATGACCACTGAAAATACAGCTTTTAGTTTTTGTCCAGTTTTTTTAAATATTATTAGTATTTTACACAAAAGTGTTACATGGTAACTTAATGACATGGTTTTCTTTTAAAGCAATATTTTTTCCCAAAGTGTTTTAATTGATTTAAATAATTGACCCAAACAAAGAGGACATAATTTAATAGTTACATTTTTTCCATTATTATTGCAATCCCACCAAATTATTACTGAGCTGAAAATTATGTACATATTCTTCTATAATATCCATACTGTCTATCATTCACATATATAACTGAGAAAAAAATAAATACTAGAACAAATAAAACCTTTACAGTAATTAAAATTATTAATGAAACAATATAGGTGAACATATTCTCAGTATAACAAAATATATTAACATATTCAGTAACCTGTAAAGCCAAAATGTATATTGTTTTCAGAATATTATGAACTAGTTGCTTATTAGCGTGCATATTACTAGCACATTGGCTGTTCCTTAGCACTGCATGACCATAAATTACATCCCTTAATCTTCCCCCATACCTAACCTTAACAACTTACTATTACTTATTAATAGTAAGAAGCAAATTAGGAGTTTATTGAGGGAACAGATGTAGTAAATAGTGAGAATTGGTCCCCAAACTAAAGTGTAACCAAATATTTATGTTTAATGTTTCCTTGTGCATGTGGGCATTTGTCTGAATTTTTCTGTTTGTGTGTTTGCCTTTGACTAGGTGACCTACCTTGGCAAGGTGACCATTTCCGGCACTCACTTCTTGTCCGGCTGCACCGAGTCGGCCGTGGAGGGATTGTGGGACACCAAACTGACGTCTGTGGCCCATGATGACTCCATCACTTCTAGCAACGCCATACTGGAAATCCGGCCGTTCCAGGTACGACTGCATCACCTGGACGGCCGCGGTGAGGCCACGGCGGCCATGGACACCTTCCAGGTGTCTCGCATCGCGTACTGCACAGCGGATCACGACATCAGCCCCAACGTCTTCGCCTGGATCTACCGGCAAATCAACGACGATCTGACCTTCCAGATGGACTGCCACGCCGTGGAGTGCGAGAGCAAACTGGAGGCCAAAAAACTGGCGCACTCCATGATGGAAGCCTTCAAGAAAACCTTCCACAGCATGCGCAGCGACGGACGCATCCACAAGAGCGGCTCGTCCGACGAGTTCCCCGAAGAGGCGAGCACCCCCGACGACGGCTGAGAGATGCGGGGGGTTGGGAACGGCTCTCGTGCTCTTTACGTCTTTGTGCCATAATAGAATATTCAGAAAGATAACCATAAACAAAAAGAGAACGCAAATGGAAATTCAAACCACAAACCAAGAAACTAGTCTGCCTGTATTTGATCTCGGCTGCCAGACAGTTCGTGCCCGTTTTACTAAAGCGCCCGAGCGTCCGCGTGCTTGACCACAGTCACACTCCCACTTGAAAGCTGCTGGTTTTGATATGGCGCCTGTGAATTGGCAAGAACTTGTTACACGTTCCCCTGTTATGTTACTTTTGTTATGCCGATCAAAACCTTTGGATCTGGGAGTTCCTGACGTGCGTGCGGAAGTATTTTATGTTGTTTTTTAGATAACGCAGAGGTGTGTTTCCTCTGCTAAGTAGTATCAGAGATAAAAAAAGATATCATTTTGATATTTATGGCAGGCAGCCAGCCTAGGGCATTTCTTTACCTTTATCGGGCCATAGAAGCGTAATTATAGAGGGACCGTGCATCGATTTCTATGTTTTTTTTTGGTTTGTTTGTTTTTTAAGATGCCAAAAGCCAGTGTGTGTGTGTGTGTGTGTGTGTGTGTGTGTGTGTGTGTGTGTGTGTGTGTGTGTGTGTGTGTGTGTGTGAGAGATGTAGGGTTTGTTTGTCAGGTTCTCTACTACAAGCTGAGTGTGCTTGTCTGTCCAGCGTATTACAGCGTTTGTGTGCGTGAGGGGTTTTCAAACAGAAAATGTTGTTAAATGAGATGTTGAAAGCGAGATGTTTCAGATGCATCAGTATTTTAAAGCCATATTTCACCCAAAATGAAAATCCTGTCATCATTTACTCACCCTCATGTCGTTCCAAACCTGTATGAGTTTATTTTTCTGTTGAGCGCAAAATATATTTTGAAGAATGTTGATTAATGAGTACTTGCGGTAGACATTGACTTTCATAGTATAGAACAAAATATGCAATTCAATTGCTACCAGGAGCTGTTTGGTTACCAACATTCTCCAAATGTAATTTTTGTGTGAACAATTTCTTAAGTCATGCAGGGCTTATAGGTGCGTTCACGTTTGCCCTTGTTCTGAGAGTAGTCCACAAGATGGGGAGTTTCGTGAGGAGGATTTCGCTTGGCTTAAAAGTGGCTTCTGTGCGAACTGTGCTTTATACATTGCTACGCTATTTACAGTAGATTTGTTTTATGCTAAATTTCTCTGAAATATTGATATTGTGACTGCACCTATAGTTCACGATCGTAAGCAGAAACTTGTGACGCACCGTACGAAACAATGCTTCATGAAGCTTTGAAACCTTTTTTCCTGAATCACTGCATCAAACTCACCAAATGAGTCTTGAATGTCAAAGTGTTTCAGACCTGTTGATCTAGTGAAACGACCAGAGGTTTTGTAACTGATTCTGGTTCATTTGTAACTAATTTAACAAGCTTTAATTGATTTGCGTGTATAATAGTTGCTTCTAATTGACCTAGTTTGCCTAGTCCTGCCTGATGATGCAAAAACAAGGCCTACAATTTAATAAAACATACATGTTAAAGAACCGTCACATGTCATTTACATTTGCATTTATTCATTTAGCAGATGCTTTTATCCAAAGCGATTTACAATTGAGATTATTTATTGATTACATTTAATAGATTACACTTTCATAAAAATATTAGAAGCTGGTTTGTCAAAGTTGTCAATATGCATGTTTGGGCTGAGTTTTATTTGTGACCAGCGGGTGCCGCCAGGTTGTGGAGATTGTGTGTGCTTTGAAACAGGGAATGATTTTATGAAGCAATGTATTGTTGATTCCAAGCTTCAGAAAGCGTTGTTTCTCCCATCACGAACAGATCTTGTTATCGGTCCTTCGTTCACATGCAGGGTGTCGGGACGTCTTTCTGGTGGATTTAGAGAGAACTGTGTTAATGTTTAGTGCAGGGAGAGGGAGGACCCCAAAAGCATAGCTGCCCCATTGAGTGCCTGTCTCCCCCAAATGCTGATTGTATGAAGTCTCTTGTGCTGCAAGCGCTATATATGTACTGGTACTGAAAGCCTTGTTTGATTATTATTATATTAGATTTTTTTTTATACATTGTATTTGCAGGTAATTTGGAGGCTGTACATTGATTTAGTCACTTTTTGTACAAGATGTCCTGCACGTGTGTGTAATATGATGCATGTGTGATTTTACGTGTGGCTCCACTCACCTGTGAAGACCGTGTTATGGGACGATGGATTGTGGAGCATCGAGAAGATGAATAAACGGACTCGATTTTGGAATCGGATTCTAATTCGGATTGGGATTCTGTTGGAGTGCATCTGGCAGTGAACATTTATAAATATAAAGAAATATATATAAAAGATATATACAGTGTATTTTAAACTCATTTGATAAGCTTGTGTAAGTACAAATGTATCCATTTTTGTTCTTTTAAATACTGCATTAAATGTTCAATATTCAGAATGAATTGACAAGCACCATTAAATAAATCAGTATTACGGCCAACTGTGAATTTGGATCGGGAGCGGAGGGAGGGCACCCTTCATTGTGAGTGAGGAAATGTCAGGGGACATGAGGATGAGTGTCTCTGTTGTTGTTGTTTTTTACTTGTAAAATTGTAATGAACATTCTCACTACATGTCTTAATGGCTCAGACTGGCTTTAATGTTTTGAAATGTTACCATATGTGTTTTCTATGCTGTATTTGCAAAGATAAAAAGATAGTCATATATAAACTATTTACCAAGCGAAGTTGTTTCTTTTCTGTTATTATTTACATAGCAGACTGTGATGTATGGGTCAGGTTTTGTAATTACATATTTTATTGAAATCAAATGAAAATATTAATGTATAATCTATAAAGTAGACATCAGAGATGTGCTGCTAGTTGCACTTTCATTCTCAGTCAATAGGTGGTGACAGAGTCCTAAACTTGTTTTTATATTACGCCACTATTTTACTCTTCATTTTGAACCTCTAGAGGGCACTGCAGCATTGAAGAGGAGGAAGGAAATGTATAGAAATCATTCAAATTAACGATACACTTCCACAGATGATATGGTACATTTACACTCTGTAATTGCATCTTGCATGCTTGCTTTTATTTCTACTGACAGGACGTTTGTGAAGGTGCCGTATGTGTCAAATAAAAATCTATCATTCAAAATGAAAAGCAAAATCATTACTGCAAGATAATTATAGAACCAAGCTTGAGGCAAGAAATTTGCCCTTGACAAGATTCAGACGCGGAAGATGATTGGCCATAACTATAGGAGACTTGAATAACTGATTCATTTAAAGTGTAGACTAGTTAAAGATGCTTCAGAAAGTACTACAGACCAGCGTGAATGATACATAATTCCCCCTCACGTCAATATACTATTATTTATTATGTGAAGCACCCAGCTTTATATAAGCAGCTCTCATGAGTCGAAGTGAACAGTGTGAATACAGTGTCAGTCATGCGTGAGATCACTGAACACATGGGTTTATATGAGCCTCTTATGTCTCTCCCTCTGAGGCGCTTTGGCCTGCCTTCATGAGAGAGCTGTCACACCTGTACCTTCACCTGTCACACCTTCACTGCTGTATCACGCTCCATCGTTTCTTTCATATTATTGAGCACTGATTCAGAGACGATGCTGGAGGTTGTGTATATATCTAAAATGATGTTTGGACCATCTGATTGGGTGAGAGCCTTGTCCAGCGATTAAAAGGCATGGAAGAACACGCATTCCAAAATTCCTCTCTTTTGTAATCATTTTTGAATAAGACCGTCAGTGTTGAGCAGGGCATGATGTACTAGTCAGAACAAGCTGTAAATCCGTGACAGACATCTGCACCATCTCTCCAGCTGATCCGAGGCCTGAACGGACTGAGTCGGATTAAACCGCAGCATCTCGACTACCATCTCTACCTTTAGAAAGCAGCAAAGATTGAATCGTGATTTCTGAAAAAAGGTATCAAGAGAATCCCCGTGACCAATTCTCTCTTCTTCTTCTTCATCTCTATGAACACCATTGGATCTCCTATCATACCATCATCCATCAGTGAAGCACTATATGACCTGTTTTATCACAACCTCAGAGTCCAAGCTAATGTGTCCTTTGCTGATCTGTGACCAGTGTGAGGTGGCGTTATCACGGGAACGAAGGTCTGCACTTGTTTCGTGTTAATCCCCACACAAACTCATATCAGAGAGACAGGTGCATTGTGGGTAATGAAATAGCACAGTGTTATCAACAAGATTTTTGTAATACAGATAGCATCATGCAGGGGCTTTAATGGAAGCTCTGTTTAGGCATCAGTGATGTCCGAATGGATGAATTAGCTTGCTTGTTTTTCTCAGGTTGTAAAGATCATTTAATCCACCCCCGCTGATTCATTCCAAACACAGGCGATGAAGCAGAGCTGATGCAACCGTACAACCTGCTGATATTTACTCAAAAACACATCAGTTAAATGAACTGAAGTTCAAGAAAATGATTAACCCCGTAAAGCCTGATATATCAAATAATAGTCATGTTTTTGTTGACTTTCATAAGGCTTTTGTGGTTCATAAAGTATAATAGAGATTATGGAGTTTATACTTAATGAGGAAAAAAAAAATTAATATGCCAAAATTAAGCAAAAATATGTACTTTTCCCAAGAATGACTTGTTCTCTATATGTATAAAGTTGTTAACAGTGTTGGGGGTAACGTATTACAAGTAATGTGAGTTACATAACCAGATTACTTTGACAGATTAGTAACACATACTTTTTAATTTACAAGAAAATAAGAGTTACTCTTCAAGCAACACCAGTTACTTTGCTTTTCCACTGACTGGCATCTCTCCTGTTGAAAGAGACCGTGAGTAAGTGCAGAGGTGTTGTGTGCGCTGTGTATTATTCCGATGCTTGATCCATCGGTGTGTTTGTCAAGCACTCTCATCTCATCCTTCTGCACACAGACAGAGTAAACGCATTTGCTTGGACATCGGCACATCATCTGACCCCAGCACATTATATATGTATTACATGCCCCATCTGAATCAGGTATAAAATCCCTGCATGTCCTTGGAACACCGTTTTGAATGTCAAATTCTGATTTCTAATGTATTATTCCATTTCTATGAGAAACAAAGCGACAGTGTTACTAAGCATACAGAGAACTGTGCTTGACTAGAACAGACTTCTCATAAATAATAATGTTTGAAACAAATTTGAAATTTGAAACAAAAAACAAATTTGTCTTCAGGTGCTCAAGCACACTTCACCGTGAGTTCATAATGCAATGCTAATATATGCAAATAAAGCGGGATCTTTTTGACTATGGGAGCGCACCTGACCTTATACACATTAGTCACATGATCAAGCGTGCCCCTGATTTTACAGTATGTCAAGATACACAATATTTTGGTCTTCTAGACTAGTCATCTGATTCTAATGTACCTTCTGATGCGAACACAACAGCCTTACTTTAAAAACACTTCAGCATTGTATTGATTTTTCTCATTGAGTGTACCTGAGATCAGAAGAGATGTGGACTTTGATTCTTGTTCTTGATTTATGACTGTGAAGGCTATCTTCAGATCCGACGTGTTTAGTCTGTGTAGAGATGACATGGGTGGGCAGTGCACAGATGTAAGGTGCGTTTCTGAAGATATTTTTGATAAATGTGTGACACCATTCATTACTCAGGGCCAAAACAACAGACAGGCTGGGATATTCTTTAGAAGTCACTGAATGTCTGTTGAATGTGCAGGAAACTAAAATAACATGATTCTATAGAGCCTCCTAAAATAACTTTTTCCAACCTAGGAAGAAACTAGACTTCTACAATTCTAGAAATATGGTATATGACAAATATGTAAATATTTATTTATTTAAATATCAATTAATTTTTTCACTTCACAAGATGTTAATTGATGGACTGGAGTGATGTGGATTATTGTGATGTTTTTATCAGCTGGACTCTCATTCTGACGGCACCCATTCACTGCAGATGATCCATTGGTGAGCAAGTGATGCAATGCTACATTTCTCCAAATCTGTTCGGATGAAGAAACAGTCATGTACATCTTGGATGTCATAAGGGGGAGTAATTTTTCAGCAAATTGCCTTTTTTGGGGTGAACTGTTCCTTTCAAATGCAATAAGCTATGCAGTTTTATGAAATATTCCTCTTGGGTCCTTGACATGGAAAATGTTCAAAACCCCCGTTGTATTCATTTATAAAGCACACCTTTGTAATGCACTGTAGTAACTCACCGCCATTCTTTCTTCCTATTCTCCGCTGTGCTTTTACATCTGACCTTTGTACGCCAATAATTATTAGTTTAATAAATCACTTTACTGTGAATTACAGCATGCCCCATTGACGAACGAGAGGAGCTTTCTGAGAATCAAATCAGTCATAATAATCTTGAAATCTATTTCTTTTTTAAAACTAGAATTTTTCACAAAAGTACAACTAATCAATGTCATAGTATCTTTCGAAAGAGTAAAGAAAAGGAGAGACAAATGATAAGGTTTGTACTCCCAAATATCAAGGAATTTCTTTGAAAGAAAATCTGATATGCACAGAATCCTTTTCCATAGTTTTTCAATATGTAATCCTGTGCTAGACAAGTATGTTTGACCTGTGCATTTGTGTATTTAGCAACATCTCACGAATGAAAACATGACACTCGAGTTCAGATTTTAAGTCTCAACACCTTGCGTTTTGTCATTACTCTGCCCTGCGACTCATTGTTTATATCACAAAATCACATTCTGTGTGAATGGATCCCAAGTCATTTAGAAAAAAAGCAACCATGCCTTTTATCGTGTCTAATCCCAGCAGATTGTGCTTCTTAGCGCAGGCTTCTGTTGGAAACACAAAGGGCTAATTAAACTGTGACTCTGATAGGATGCTTCCAGTGATGTGATGCAGTGAAGGTCTCTTTTCAAGGACATTATGAATGGTCTTTTCCTTTAACGTGTAATCAAATTACTAGTGGACATAATAGGTGTGCCTTACAGCAATAACTGATTGGTAAACACTTGAAAGAGTTACGTTATGCCAGCCTTTGTGTTTATTGGTATTAGCGTGGGTTTAAGGTTACACACTTTTCCTGTTGTTTTCCTTTCCGTGTGCAAAATTGGAAACACTTGGTTGACCTTTTTATGTGATTACAGATAGACTCCCCAACACCGCACTGACATTTCAATCTCACAGACTCTTAGTTCATTATATACCACCTGAGAAACACACCTGGCTTCATGTCATGCAAAAACTCATGTCTAAAAACAAAACAAACGTGTATGCCTGATGAAGGTCTTTATGCCGAAACGTTATTATTTAAAAAAAAAAAAATGAATAAAGGGAATAACAGTGTGCAGATATATTTCCACTTGTTTTGATGATACTCTTTGATCTTGCACCTGGTTAAGATATTTTGGGATTTGCGTACTTTCACCCTTCTTTTATGTAAAAACAAATCAAACAGAAATAATTCTGGAGGACATGTGAGTGGTGTCTCAGCACTAGTATGTGGTTTGAATTAGTTTGTACTGCATATGATCTCAGTTAGGGTGACTATAAAAGCCTGTTCCCTATCGATACTTCACTCGTACTGCGTCTGCTAAGACGCTTTGGGGGGAAAGGCCTTTTCAATAATGCAGTGTAACTGCACGGCCATTGGTTCGTGCAGTGAATAAAAAACAAACTAATGGCAACGAAGCCTGGGGCCATCTGGGTATATAAGCAGGCATTTTACCATTGGATCCTCAGATTTCTTCTCCTTCAGCGACAACTGCAAGATCTTCGATCTACGAGACTCAAGCCTTCGCTGTGAACAAGCTTTGCAGCGGATCAAGACCCCTTCCTGCTTGGCTGACTTCGCCGCTGCCCAGCCGCCTTCAGCGTCTGCAGCTGAAGCTACAACTTATTTTTCGAAGGACAGGGATGCGTTGTCCCACGTATGGCCCAACCTCTTCCTTTACGCTTTCCCCCCAATCGCCCTGATCCTGCAGGCAATCAGGGGAATAAGGGAACAAAAACACAAGGTTCTATTAGTGGCCCCACTCTGGAGGAACCAACACTGGTTTGCAGAGCTATCTCGGCTAGTCTCGGTAGAGACGGTACCCCTTCTCTCAGGCGAACAGAACTATATGGCACCCCTAGCCCGAGCTGTGGGCTCTACACCTTTGGCCTCTCGACGGGACCTGCGCACCTCCCCGAGAGCGTACTGAACACAAGCTCTCAGGATAGAGCGCCGTCTATGAGACAACTCCCTTAAATGGTATGTCTTCTCCGCCTGCGGTACAGCCCACGGCGCAGACCCAATTCCCTGCTAAACATCTCTAATATTGTCCTTCCTGCAAAAGCTGTTGGATAAGGATCTTCCCCTTCCACACTCAAGGTCTATGTAGCAGCCATAGTTGTATAGCGGTCGGAACAGCTCTTTGTATGCTTCGGCGGCCGCACCAAGGAGTCTCCGGTCACGAAGCAGACCTTCTTTGGACCTACAATGCCCTATTGGAGTAAGAGCCCACTCAACTAGAGGCGTGACCTCTTCCTGGGCTTGGTCTAGCGGTTTGTCCATTGAAGAGATTTGTGCAGCGGCCAGCTGGGCCTCGCTGTCCACATTTGGCAGGTTTTATAATCTGGACGTCCCGTTACAGGCCTGGGTCCTTTCTGCAAAGACGGACTCACTCTTGTCATATGACAAACCCGTATTTGGCGTTTGCCTTCTTCTTATATGCTCTTGGCCCTCACTGAGTTCCGAGGCTGTACATTATCTTGGGACGATTACTTAAGTCCGGGCTGACCTCTGTGAGTTTGGCCCTTTTTCCTCCTGCAGAGCTTCCCTGCACAATGCTTGGTCCCTCTGGGCCCCTTTTGGTGCTTAAAGTGAGCTCAAGTATTAGTCGTTCCTCTAGCATAGCACGGCGGGATTGTACTGTTTTTTTATTCGCTGCACGAACCAATGGCTGTGCAGTTTTACTGCATTGTTGAAAAGGCTTCAGTCATCTGAGAAAAAGGAGTTTCCCCCATAGCCTCTTAGTAGAAGCAGTACTTGTTCCCGTGTCTCAGGGAACCCGTCTCTCAGGGATTACTTTAAGTACATTTCCTTGACAGAAACGAAATCAAATGTTTTCCTCACAATTCTAAAAAAGGTCAGATTTATGAAATATTTATCTCAATTGTGACATTACATCTCAAAATTCTGATGTATTTTCTCACAACTCTGATTTTACATTTTGAAATTCTGACTTATTTTCTCGCAATTTCCATGTGTACATCTTACAATTGTATTTTTTGATTGTTTGTTTACAGAATCAAAAATAAATAAGGTGCTATTTTTATCTCACAAGTCAAACTTTTCTCAGAACTGCCATTTAACTTCTCACAGCTCCGAGAAAACCTCACAGTTTCTTATAATTTAAAAAAAAAGATATAAAATATAACTCACAATTCTTCTTTTTAGTGCCTGTGCAAACACATTTTATATGTTATAGAACCACAGTTTATGTGAAGAAATGCTCCTGAGATCAGGTTGGGTGTGTGTTTTGCATGTTGGATTGATGTTCTGGGTGTTTTTAGTGCATATGTTAGGCCTTTCTAGAAAGATGCAACGGTGTTGTTAGTGGTTAATTGTTTAGAAAATGAATACACACTTCTCCTTAACAAGCCACACATTTTGAGGTATGTTCACGTGTGTAACACAGACTGACCCAAGTTCAGTACTTTGGGTTGAGTTTGTTCAAATCACCAACCCTGTATAAACGATCTCAAAAATCATGCTTGCCTACAAAAAACAAGCACAGACAAACATGCAGCGGAGGTTAAATGTAAAGCTGTAAATAGAGGCACTCAAAGTAAACGTGTCTTTGGTTGACAGAGATTAACAGGGCAGACTCTGATCTTCACAACCCACTGAGACAGAAAAAAACATCTGCTGAATCATGCACACACAACCACTGACTTATTCACACATAGACACACACCTACAGATGACATCGGTAACCTTTTACTCTGAAAGCACATACACACGGTGTGCCGCACTTCCTCTGTCCCTCCAGATTATCGATTCTCAAAGCTCCACTGAGCATCGGAGTTTTTTTAGAAATCTTACCTTTGCTTCATTGCCTACAGACGTTGGTCTTTGTAATTCCCACAAGATGCAGTATGAGGAGAGGAGAAGAGAGGAGAGGTGAGTGCTATCTAAATCGAAACATTCTCCTTCTCTCTGATTTTCAAGTATTTGTTAAAGGGGTCAAATGATGTTACAAGCTGATTGTTAATAGATAAGATCCCTGAAGCTGCAAAGACTAAAGTCTCAAAACCAAAGAGATATTCTTTATCAAAGTTAAGACCGCCACGCTCTCCTAAAACGGCTCATTCAAACACGCCCCCACATGTCTACGTCACGATGTAGAAATATTTGCATAATGCAGCCCAAATGTTCACGCAAAGAAAGAAGGAGTGGTTTCAGTAACTGCTGTAGTGTTGATGAAGCCGTGTCAGGGAGACGCTGTGTTTATAGGCGAAAGCAAAAGCACTTTATTGCATTTAGGAATCATTAAGATTACTTACAACAGAACAGCAATGCATTTTCCGGACGACAGTTTCGTGGATCTTGGAGAGGAGGTAATTCTGACTTTGCTACGACAATCTGGCACTTCTAAATCAGCAACTATGTTTTGTTATTAGTTTAAGTATTTGCTATTTACTGCTCAAATGTGGAGTTTTGCGCGTCGTGTGTGTGTGTGTGTGTGTGTGTGTGTGTGTGTGTGTGTGTGTGTGAGAGAGAGAGAGTCACAGCTGTAGAGTTGTGTTTTTGTGTGTGTGTGTGTGTGTGTGTGTGTGTGTGTGTGTGTGTGTGAGAGAGTCACAGCTGTAGAGTTGTGTTTTTGTGTGTGTGTGTGTGTGTGTGTGTGTGTGTGTGTGTGTGTGTGTGTGTGTGTGTGTGCTCACGTGTGTGAGAGATGGAGATAAGGTCACAAAACCATGGCTTGTGTGCAAACACATACGAGCTTTATTACTGTGTCGGTCACGCGACTCTGTTCCCCTCTCGGGCTTGAACTGATGGTAAAACTAAGGACATTATTAACTGTCTTTACTTTCATTTTGAAAGCTCAAGCTGGTGATTATGGTTAGGGCCGTTGCATTAACAACGTGGCTTGTGGTGAGTTGGCCAATCAGAGCAGACTGTGCTTGTCGGAAGGCGGGTCTTTGTAGAAAACAAAGCGTTTGAGAGAAGCGGGGCATAGAGGACCTACAATAATGTACAGTATTTGAAAGATTATGTGTTTTTTGAACCAAATACACAAAATAATGACCTTTAAAAAGCATCATGTGACCTCTTTAAGATTTAAGCATCGAACCCTAATTTTAATCAATCTTCTTAATCAATAGCTATAACAATTGTAAACAACGTAAGATCAGTCCTGGCTCATACATCTTCGATGTATTTTGAGGAAAGATCCAGTTTAGCATAAAACAGGATAGGCTATAGCCTTGTGAGATTTCCAATAAACATATTTTTAAATAAAGAATTAGCTACTCGGTTTCCATTTTGTGAGAGAATCATTTCCCGAATCAGTTCGCGATTCAGTCTGAATTACAATCAATTCATGTGCGTTGAATCATTTGAAGCGTTTTTTTAATTCTGTAAATAATAATGCCATACATAGAGCACGGCGAACAAAAAGAGTGCTGGATGAAATGGATATTTAATAATACCTTAAGATCAGATTTACATTTATCAGACGCTTTTACCCAAAGCAACTTACAGTGCATTTAGGTTATACATTTATTGTCAGTATGTGTTCCCTGGGAATTGAACATACAACCTTTGCGCTGCTAACGCAATGCTCTACCACTGAGCCACAGGAACACCATCAGATCTTCAAATGCATCTGTCGTTTGCCAGCGTTGACTTTGGTCTTTCACTCATTCTTGAGAAGTGGGACAAAACATGGTGCAAAATTGAAAAAATTAAACCTTGTACTCAGACAACTGAAACTACGTGTATGTATCTTATATAGCCACAGCCATATCACCCTGTAGCCCAAGACCGGTTGCCCACTGAAGCTAAGCAGGGTTGAGTCTGGTCAGTATCTGGATGGGAGACCTCCTGGGAAAACTAGGTTGCTGCTGGAAGAGGTGTTAATGAGACCAGCAGGTGCTTATCCTGTGGTCTGTGTGGGTCCTAATGACCCAGTATGGTGAAGGGGACACTATACTGGAAAAAGCACCGTCCTTCGGATGAGACGTTAAACCGAGGTCTTGACTCTCTGTGGTCATTAAAAATCCCAGGATGTCCTTCGAAAAAGAGTAGGGTGTACCTCGCCAAATTCACCCATTGGCCTCTGACCATCATGGCCTCCTCATCATCCCCATACACTGATTGGCTTCATCACTCTGTCTCCTCTCCATCAATAAGCTGGTGTGTGGTGGGCGTTCTGGCGCACTATGGCTGCCGTCGCATCATCCAGGTGGATGCTGCACACTGGTGGTGGATGAGGAGATAGCCCCCTTACTATGTAAAGCGCTTTGAGTGTCTAGAAAAGCGCTATATAAATGTAACTAATTATTATATGTACTAAGCTAAAGAGCTATGCTTTGATACAACCTCTCAACTTTTTTACCTTAGACTGTAATATAATTTCAACTTTATCTTTAACAGCATTCAAGATGTTTTTAACATTTCATAACACATTCTCATGTTAGCAGACAGATTACACACTGACCAACAATTCCCAACAAATGTAGAATATCAGAATATTCATCTGACGGCGGTGACAAAAACCTGAATTTGTAGTCGTTTTAACTTTCAAATACATTGTTGTACACAAATAGTGTGTAGTGTGCAGGAGCAAGTGTGTTGCAGAAGTGCAACTGAAGTGTAAAGCAGTGCTTTTGTTTAAGGTATGGTTACACTGTGTTTAAGGTGTAGTAACAAAAGCTTCAAGTTGTGTTACTTTGGTCTAAGCATGTGTCTAGAGTGTTCAAGCAATAGGCAAAAACTGTAAGTGTTACTAATGATAAAACAAGGTATTTTCATCATTACATTTTTTTGTCCATTTTATAGCATATGAATGATTGAATCCTTCTCTGTGGACACAGTTTTAGATGAAGTGAGAAGTCAATAAGTGTCGTAGAATTCAAATAATAATGATGAAATTAAATGGATTATGGTGTTAAATACATTCTATTAGTAATCCCCATAACATATACAATAGAAAATAATTATATTTTTTCAAACCTTTTTTGAACAATTGCTGGACATGTTTTGTCCCATGTCTCAAGAATGACTGATTTGTGAAGTTCAACACCTGCAGATGCAGCTCTGAATGACACAAGGTAAAATACATGTTATGATCATTATCATCATAACTGGACTGGACATGCTTTAGTTTTAATACTTTTATATCTGTGTAGTCAGTATATGGCATCACTGCACTTAATGGTGCTTTGTTTCCACCACCAATTCTAAACATGATTATTTATTTATTTGTAAAGCTGCATCTAGCATTGAAAGCAGTGGACTTTTTTGAGTGTCAGTCACACCTTTACTTATTTGATTAGTGAACTTGAAATCCTCATGTTGTTGATTTTGAAGGGATCTCAGTCTTTGGAGTCGACAGTATATGTTTAAAACTTAAGAACAGTGATCAAGTACAGTAACCCAGGAACACTCGGGTACAATTGAATTTATTTGGTACTTTCCTGAACTTGATTAACAATGTTTGTGTGTTTATATGTCTGGCTCTCAGAACTACCAGACGGGCTCCAGGCACTGCTTCTAATCTTACTGACCTGACTGTCCATCACTGAACTGTGTGTGTGTGTGTGTGTGTGTGTGTGTGTGTGTGTGTGTGTGTGTGTGTGTGTGTGTGTGTGTGTGTGTGTGTGTGTGTGTGTGTGTGTGTGTGTGTGTGTGTGTGTGTGTGTGCGTGTGTATGTGTGTGTGTGTGCGTGTGTATGTGTACGTATGAATGTGCGTGCGTGCGTGTGTGTATGCGCGTTTAAATAAATAGTTACCCACAAAAATCATAATTTGGGTTTCATTTAATACAAAATTATCATTGCTGCTCTTTTAAGCATACCAGGGTTTGCAAGCTTAAAAATAGCTAAAAAAGAACCATAAAAGTATGAAAATACAGAAATGTTATTCCCTGAAAATGGTCACACACTGCTAGAAGTCACATAGTCACATACTTTATTCAAAACGTGTACCTTTGTAGAGTCATGATTGGCTGCGATGAGTCAGGTTTGATGGAAGTGGAATTAGTTTGCTACAGTAAAGGGAACACAATTAGTTAATACATTATTTGGACAAGAGCAGCTTCCACGTTCTGCTAAAAATGTCCTTTTATGTTCCATTGAAAAAACAATGCCATATAGTTTTGGAACAACATGAGGGTGAGTAAATAATGGCAGAATTTTCATGTTTTGCTGTTTAGCGATTTCAGCCCATGATGAAAACATCTACACCTCCAGTAATAATGAGCACGAGAGCGGAAAATATAAGTCTTTTATGAGAGGTCGGCTAAAAATATCCTTCACGCCGCATCACAGCCAAAACACACACATGCACAGATGTACAGTAATTTTTAAAGGTGAAGTGTGTCATTTATTTTGGCACTAATATACCGTATCCCATCTTAGCTTAATATGATAAGACAGCTGTTAGTAAGTTTGTAAGTCCCCGTAAAATGCAACACTGTGACTGTGTAAGCAAACTTGCGCTACAATATTAACTCAATAACAATGATTCGAGTTCGGGGCAGGACTATCTGTTTTGTCAACCAGTTGCAGATGCTTTGGTGAACATTTTTTAAGAGTGGAACTGTGCCTCCAGTTCTGTGTGTTTGTTTGTTTGTTTGTTTGTTTGTTTGTTTGTTTGTTTGTTTGTTTGTTTTCAGCAGCCTTGGATCCAGAAGTATTTTGTATATTTTCATTTCATTTTCCCCATAGGAGATTATAAAACTTTGAGCCAGTGAAACAAACCAACCAGCTACGAGGTGAATCACAGCATTACACATTTTGATAAGAAGTATTTGAAACTAGTTGAAAATCGGACAAAAAGACAAAGGTACAAATCTGTTATGGCTTTAATGAGGGAAAGACCTACAGCCCCCACAATTCAAATCAAATCAAATCAAATCAAATCAAATCACTTTTATTGTCACATCACCACAGCACAAGTGCCTTGGTGAGTGAAATTCTTATGAGCGTGCTCCAGACAGTGCAGAAAAACAACAGACAATTTACATATGGACAGACAGTGCAGAAAAACAACAGACAATTTACATATGGACAGACAGTGCAAAAAAAACAACAACAAACAATTTACATATGGACAGACAGTGCAGAAAAACAACAGACAATTTACATATGGACAGACAGTGCAAAAAAACAACAACAAACAATTTACATATGGACAGACAGTGCAGAAAAACAACAAACAATTTACATATGGACAGACAGTGCAAAAAAAACAACAACAAACAATTTACATATGGACAGACAGTGCAAAAAAACAACAAACAATTTACATATGGACAGACAGTGCAAAAAACAACAACAAACAATTTACATATGGACAGACAGTGCAAAAAAACAACAAACAATTTACATATGGACAGACAGTGCAAAAAAACAACAACAAACAATTTACATATGGACAGACAGTGCAAAAAAACAACAAACAATTTACATATGGACAGACAGTGCAAAAAAAACAACAACAAACAATTTACATATGGACAGACAGTGCAAAAAAACAACAAACAATTTACATATGGACAGACAGTGCAGAAAAACAACAACAAACAATTTACATATGGACAGACAGTGCAAAAAACAACAACAAACAATTTACATATGGACAGACAGTGCAGAAAAACAACAAACAATTTACATATGGACAGACAGTGCAAAAAAACAACAAACAATTTACATATGGACAGACAGTGCAGAAAAACAACAGACAATTTACATATGGACAGACAGTGCAAAAAACAACAACAAACAATTTACATATGGACAGACAGTGCAGAAAAACAACAAACAATTTACATATGGACAGACAGTGCAAAAAAACAACAAACAATTTACATATGGACAGACAGTGCAGAAAAACAACAGACAATTTACATATGGACAGACAGTGGCAAAAAAAACACAACAAACAATTTACATATGGACAGACAGTGCAAAAAACAACAGACAATTACATATGGACAGACAGTGCAAAAAAACAACAACAAACAATTTACATATGGACAGACAGTGCAAAAAAAACAACAAACAATTTACATATGGACAGACAGTGCAAAAAAAAAACAACAAACAATTACATATGGACAGACAGTGCAAAAAAACTACAAACAATTTACATATGGACAGACAGTGCAAAAAGCAACAAACAATTTACATATGGACAGACAGTGCAAAAAAAAAAAAAAACAATTTACATATGGACAGACAGTGCAGAAAAACAACAACAACAAGTTACATATGGACAACAGTGCAAAAAAAACAAACAACAATTTACATATGGACAGACAGTGCAAAAAAACAACAAACAATTTACATATGGACAGACAGTGCAGAAAAACAACAACAAACAATTTACATATGGACAGACAGTGCAGAAAACAACAACAAACAATTTACATATGGACAGACAGTGCAAAAAAGCAACAGCAATTTACATATGGACAGTACATATTTACAGACTGTACAGAAGACAATGTGCAAAATACACATACATATACTCAGTACACTTAGTGTACTATAAAGACATAATTATCAACGACACATTATACACCGTATGGGCACATCTACATTATGTACAGTATCTATACATAATGTAGTCTATGCATAGTAATAATGTGAGGTGCAACAGATTATAAATTAACAGCAGATTGGTTGGTTGAGCAGCAGATAGATGTGCAAAGGTGCAACAGATTATGCATATGCATATTGTGCATATTGTGATAGATAGATAGATAGATAGATAGATAGATAGATAGATAGATAGATAGATAGATAGATAGATATTTTTTCAACATTTATTGCAAAATAAAAATAAGTGTTCCTTTGGCATGATTTGCTCTTTGCAATTCTCTGATTCGTGGAAACTTATTTGAAGAATCATGGGTAATGTAGTTTTCACCAAGACTTCAGCTGTTAAACTTGATTATAAAAAATATGTATAAATAATGGGAGCTGATGCCTTCAAAAAAGCATAAACTATTGATTAACGACCTCGCAGTTCACAGTAGGTTTGTCTTTAATGTTTTTTAAAAGTTATCACTAAAAATACATGGAAAGTTTACTTCTGGACTGTTGTGTTCTGTTATTATTTTTGCTGTTTCTTTGGTAACACTAGTGGCACACAAAACATTTCTGCTTTTGTACCTAAACAGTTTATTCCTGTTTTGTACCATTGCCTTCCACGGCTTCAGAGATCGATGTATCTCGAAAAGCTTGTGGATTTCAGAATGGACTGGAATAAATCAAATGACCAGTGTCTGCTTGTGAGAGATAAAATACACAGAGGACAGAGGTTTTTTTACAGTTGAAACTTGTGAATGGATTGCTGAGGAGGAAGAGGTTATGTTAGGATGAAGAGGAGATTAGATTGACAGAAAGAGAAACTAAACGGATAAATGAATGGCCTCCCGTAGAGATTGGTTTTTTCCTTCAGGAGAAATTCAGCTGTGTAGAGATTGAAAGACAGCATGACTCGCACTAATAGAGAGGTGTGTGTTTGTATTTGTGAGTGTGTGTTGGAAGGTCAGGTGATTCATTTCACACCTGACGCTGCCATTAGAGGAGGGACAGGTCTTTTCTTTCGACCACGGACATGAGATCCTTCCCATCAGCCTGATAAAAAAACACCTCTGCTGCTAATATTGTATTCTATACAGAATAGATGGTTTATTTTGTCCCTTTCCAGTGTTTACGCGTGAATGTGCTTCTGATGGATGAACAAACATTGGACAGGTGCTGAGGCGAAATAATGAATGTTTTCAATTACTGTCAAGATGTTTTCTCTTTCTCCTCATCCCCCAGTGTTTCTCTCCATTTCTCCCTCACTCATTCTTCATCTCTCTGCACCCTTTTCATAAGATTTTCACTGTCGATCGGAGAAGAAAAACCTCTTGATAAACAATATTAACCTTAAACCACAGGTGACAAGCTTGTTTGTGTATTTATGGATGTGCTAGTCACACGTGTGGACGTGTATTGGATAACTTGAAGTGTGAACTTCACTTCATACAACAACATATGCCAACAGCCATATCGCCCTTCAGCCCAAGACCGGTTTGCCCCCTGAAGCTGAGCAGGGTTGAGTCTGGTCAGTATCCTGGACTGGGAGACCATCCTTGGGAAAACATAGGTTACTGCTGGAAGAGGTGTTAGTGAGACCAGCAGGGGGTGCTCACCCTGGGTCTGTGTGGGGTCCTACGGCCCAGTATAGTGATGGGGACACTATACTGTAAAAAAAAACCCGTCTTCGGATGAGACGTTAAACCCAGGTCCTGACTCTCTGTGGTCATTAAAAATCCCATGGCACTTCTTGTAAAGAGTAGCGGTGTATAACCCTGGTGTCCTGGCCAAATTCGGATGATGCGATGGCAGCCATATTGCGCCAGAACGCCCACCACACACCAGCTTACTGATGGAGAGGAGACAGAGTGATGAAGACAATCAGTGTATGGGATGATGAGGAGGCCGTTATGGTCAGAGGCCAGTGGGCTAGTTTGGTGAGGATGCCAGGGTTACACCTCTACTCTTTTTCGAAGGACATCCTGGGATTTTTAATGACCACAGAGAGTCAGGACCTCGGTTTAACGTCTCATCCGAAGGAACATTATCCATCTTATTTAACAACACGGAAGTAAGCTGTATTTTCTGTAAATATAGCCGCTATAGGTAAATAACTAAATATTGACAAAATGCAGTGAATGGTAGAACAAATTATGCCACAACATGGTGTCTTTATGATTATTATAATAAATAAAAATAATATGAAAATAAATACTAGTTTGAAATATCAAGCCGTATAATGGATTATTTTTGTCAGGTAAAATACCTGTGAGGGAAAGACACCTGATGTTATTCAAGCTACAAATTACTGTCATGCTAAAAATTACACCCAAAATAAGATGGTTAATAAAAAACATCCAAGTCTTCTGCAGTCTTACTTTAGCTTTGTGCAATCAAATGTATAGGTATATTTCACTCCAAAAGGAAAATTGTCAAGCTCAACCTCGTCGTTCCAGAGTATGTGCTTGTGTGACTGTAACTCATTAGTCACAATGAATAATATCTCATTTTGTGCTCCATCTACAGTTATGGGGAGTAAACGATGACAACGTTTATTTTTAACCACACTTTCAAGAATGTAAATGCATTTTTTGTTGTGTTTGTTATCTTTCAACCTTTAAAGCATACTTTATATCGGCACACTTTTATAAGGTCTCTAAATGATCAGCATGATCAAATCTTACATCTTTTACAGGTCAAACTAGTATCAAGTGTTTATTTGTGCATCTTCCAATTATCCTTGTATTGTATTGCAGTGA
>QVTF01005087.1:0-22500 GCA_003573665.1 Oxygymnocypris stewartii
AGTCTAGAGACTCTACACTGATCTCTCTGACATCACATTCTTTATTATGGATTTTTCTGTCAAAAATGACAACAAAATATGACAAAAATACAAACAAATAGACTTCCTGCGTGTTCCCTCACATCACTGACCAAACTCAGATCAAGCAACTCTCAATGAAAGATCCTGTCACTGAAAATACTGTCAGTGTTAATGCTTCTCAAAGTTATCATGCAATCAAAACTCAGTAAACATTGCTAAAATGTGCTCGATTCATTAGTGCATATTAATCTAAAGAGAAAATGTATGAAGTACCAGACAGAATACATAATATTACCAAATATACAAGTTGCCATTTCATGTTGATTGTAAGTTTTGCTTCTCTAACAGCACGAGTCTCTTTGCTGCATTAGAGCTGTAAAAAACGAGAGCTGGAGACAGAGAGTGGAGTGTGTGTGTGTGTGTGTGTGTGTGTGTGTGTGCTGTCTGTGTGTGTGTGTGTCTGTGTGTGTGTGTCTGTGTGTGTGGTGTGTGTGTGTGGTATGTCTGTGTGTGTGTGTGTGTGTGTGTGTGTGTGTGTGTGTGTGTCTGTGTGTTGTGTGTGTGTATGTCTGTGTGTGTGTGTGTGTGTGTGTGTGTGTGTGTGTGTGTGTGTGTGTGTCTGTGTGTGTGTGTGTGTGTGTGTATGTCTGTGTGTGGTGTTGTGTGTGTCTGTGTGTGTGTGTGTTGTGTCGGTCTGTCTGTCTCTGTGTGTGTGTGTGTGTGGTGTGTGGTGTGTGTTGTGTGTGTGTGTGTGTGTGTGTGTGAATGTGTATGTGTGTGTGTGTGTGTGTGTGCTCAGAGACAGTCCAGTTTAAGTGCACCTAAGAGAGAGGTCCGCTCCATTTATCACCATTTGCTCCCAACAGAGTACAAATGTGGCATGTGATGACAATAATGAGGCCTGATATCTGAGAACGAGAGTGTCTTGAGTGGAATAGCAAAGCAGAATGTCCTGTGCATGTGTGTGTGTGGTGTGTGGTGTGTGGTTGTGTTGGTGGTGTGTGGTGTGTGTATGTGTGTGTGTGTGTGGGCGCTATAGTGTGTGGTGTGTGTGTGTGTCTGTGTCTGTGTGTGTATGTGTGTGCGCGTGTTGTGTGTGTGGCGCGTGTGGGTGTCTGTGTCTGTGTGTGTTGTGTGTGTTGTGTGTGTGTGTGGTGTGTGTGTGGTGTTGTGTATGTGTGTGTATGTGTGTGTGTGTGTGTGTGTGTGTGTGTGAGCGAGAGAGAGGTAGTTCTGCAGAGGGAACAGACAGTTTTAGTAAGAAAGCACGAAGATCTTGTCCCTATCTTTATTATCTATATGGATAATAAAAATGTGTAAAAAATCACCAAGACTTATGACTTAGTCACTAGCAACTACCCAGTACAACCTAGCAACTTCATAGCAACACCCTGACAACCACTTAGAAAACCCTAACAACTGCATAGCAACAACCTGGCAATCTCCCAGAATGCCCTAGAAACTACAAAGCAACACCCGGATACACAACACAGAACACGCTAGTAGCATGGCATTAACAGTGTCTCTTACGCAGCTCGCTATACGTTCAACTCGTTGTTTTAGTCTCGAGCACGAGACTTTACGACATTCACGTTACATGATTTGACAGATTTTTATGTTGAAAGGGCGACAGCACCGCATTACAATACATTATCATTCATGTTTTCATAGCCGCAGGCCAAATTCAGAAACAAAACTAAAATGAAATCATCTTTGAGAGCAAGAGCACCAGGGACTCTACACAGCTTACGTATTCTGCGTATAGGGAGGATCGGCTCTGACTCCATGACAACCACCCCTAACACCTACTGTATCACCCTGACAACCACCAAGAACACACTACCAACAACATATTGTAGCGACTTCTGATTAATATACCAAAGTGTGTTTCCATGCAAACTGCAAAACAAATGCTAATAAACTATAGTCACACTGATTAAGTATCTTAGTCTGTCAGTATATCACACTGAGGGTTTGTTCTTTAATTATCAAGGGACGTTTGACTCCGTGAATCATCGTTAGCCTGTCTAACCGGCCGCAGTCAGAGGCCTTCACTGAGGTAAACGACACAATTAGCAGCGCGCCGAGCGAGAGGAGGATTCAGTTTGACATCCATCTGTCTTGATCCATCTCTTCTGATCACGTGAAACGCTGAACCAGGGGCTTTAAGATTCAATTACGCTCCTCAGGTTAATCCTGAGTAAAGTGTCAATGTTTGAATGGTGAATTAGCAAACTAAGGTGAAAACCGCTGCTTCCATGTGCTGGCAGGGCTTTTTCATGAATATAACTGACTGAACAAAGAAGCAGTATCTACACCGATATAGATTTTTATTTACTCAGAAAGTCTATTTTCATGGCAAACACGGATAAAACAAAGTGAAGTAATAATAACATTCCAATAAATAAAGAAAATTATACCTAATCATTTAATAATAATTCTTACAGCAATATACAGTAAATGTTGAGATTATATAAGCTCTTTCAGTTAGATAGAAAATCTATATTTTCTCAGAGGAAACCTTTTAAATATGTCCATTATTGACATTTCTGAATGAAACCTTTGCATTACATCTTAAATGGCAACAGAACTCAAATATATAAAATTCAAAAGTGAACAAGATATCAGTATTTACTCCAGGGATATTTCTTATTTAACACCAATACATGTTGCCGTAGCTTTTAATATGATTTTAAGCTAAATTTAAACATTAAACCAATTGTGAAGCACTACATTCATGAAACACACACACACACAAAAATATCAAACCATTGTTTGGTCAACAATAATTAAGTAATAACACATCAATCTCAAATATTATCATATCTTGTTCACCCAAAAATATCATGAAAATATAAGGACAGAATACACACACACACACACAAACACACACACACACACAAAATAACAGTTTTTCAACTAGATGTTTGAAACCAGCAAACAAAATAGAAAGAAATCTACCACGTGTGAGGGTTACATTTACGTTCTGTGTACAAAGTGTGGCGGCAAACAGAAAACCAGAGCATGGCTTCTGATTAAACCTGAGTGAGCCGTGTGTGTTTGACCTCCACAGGTGCAGCACAGTCATAAACACAGCTGGTGTGAATCAGATTTAACCTCACACACTCCTCACACAACCTTTCTAACCTCCTAAACCGAGCAAAGCAACCCCTCAACACACACACGCACGCAGGCACGCACACACAGAGAGACACACACACACACACACACACACACACAGAGACACACACACACAGACACACACACACACACACACACACACACGCACACACACACACACACACACACACACACACACAGAGAGACACACACACACACAGAGACACACACACACACACACAGAGACACACACACACACACACAGACACACACACACACACACACACACACACACAGAGAGACACACACACACAGAGAGACACACACACAGAGAGACACACACACACAGAGACACACACACACACAGAGACACACACACACACAGACACACACACACACAGACACACACACACACACACACACACCATTAGCCTGTAGGGACAATATCAATGTGCTCTAATGCTTTACAGCTCAGACCCGATCCACTACCGAATTAAAATGCCAGTTATTGTTATAGTTCAATGTTCTGCTCTTGTTAATCTTGAATAGACCGTATTAAGCCAGAGAGTTAAAGTATACGATATAAAGAGCATGTACACGCTGCATCAGAAGCTTGAGAGCTGGAACTGAGACGTTTGCGAACGGCAGCCCAAAACAGAAACATCCATCCTCTGGTGCCGTTTTCACTTTCACAAGTCTTGGTTATCTTTAGCTATTATCACACGGGGAAATAACTTATCAATATTATATGGACATACATGGGTTGTGTTTGAAAAAGAACACACTTGCTTTTTTATAGAGGGCACAAAAAGCTAAAACGTATATATATATATATATATGTATATATTTATACACACACATTTTATAAAACTATATTTAAAAAAGAAATTTACACTTTAAAAATTACACTTATGTGAAAGATACGTTTCCTGAAAATATATCTTAATTTCTTATGTTGTGCAGTTTTGTTATTGTTAACTTAAAAAAATAGAATATTAATATATGCGCTGAAATAAAATGAAAAACTGATTAAAAACTTATCTTAAAAACTAAAACTAAGTTTAAGTACTAAAATGAATGAATCTAAATAAAAACATTATTGAAACCCAATAAAAACAAATATAAAATTTTTAAAAAATTAAACAAAACTTCAAAAAAATTACAAAGAACAAAAAATTACTAAAAACTATATTCAAATACAAAAATTTAAAAGGAAACTTTAAATATGAATAATCGCTGCAACAGTACATAATTAATACTAAAAAAACACTGATATGATTTCTAAAATAAATTATTAATTTATAAATTATTATTATTATTAATATTAATTGATAAATTATAAAACAACATAAAATTATAAAAAACCTCAAGTAAAAATAAAATGAAAACAAAGGAAACTTAAAGTATGAATAAACACTATAATAAAATAACACTGATCTTTTGTTGCTTCCCAAACAAATAGAAGATAAAAAAACAAAAGATAAAATATGAAATATAAAAATATGAAGATAAAAAAACAAAGTATCAACTCATATTGGTTTCTAGACTTTCATCCGTTTCTCACACAAACAACATTATTCCAAAATAAATCAAATAATAATTCAAACTTAATACATCAAAAAAGTATCCAAGACTGTTGTCACATGACCTCGGTGAAACGCACTGCATTGTGGGATAGAGTCTTTCTCTGTTGCAGACTGCTATTCTTTAGGCATAGAGAGGATTGTGTCAAATATGAACACTCTGAATGAATCTTTTGGGTCATTTCCCGAATCATTTGCATGCCTCAGAACGCCCGCGACTATGATTTACGCTCATTGTCAGGCGTTTTCTGCACAGCGCTGTATTTTCTCCATATTGATGATCAGCGCGTGTGACTCTGCCTGATGCGGCTCCTGATTATGCAGGACTCTCACTGCTGTTAATCAGCACAGACAGAGGTTACAACAGCTCAATACGAGAGATGCTCCAGCTTTGATCCGAACAGCCATGCAGAACACTCGGCCAAAGCGTCAGAAAGTGTGCTGTCAGGCCTTTTGGATTTAAATTAAACCCTGTTAACCCAGAGAGGAAGGAGAAGGAAGACGGAGAGCAGAAGTCAGGGATGTGCCATTTTCTCTGACGTTCGGAGTGGACGACCATTAACAATGTGTGTGCACAGCAGAAAGAAATAAGTGCCTGCTGACAGATGGATCAATCCTGCGTTTCAGGTGGAGAATTCTTAACTACAGAAGTTCTACAGCTCAGCAGCGAGTCATATTAGGGATGCATAAACTACCAGAACTTAAGCTTAGATCGGTAGTCAAGCAGAAGCTCACCCAAAAACATTGTATACTCGCCCTCGTGTTGCTTCAAACTTATCCGATTTTCTTTCTTCCGTGAAAGGCTCAAATGTGGTGCATCATTGATCTCATTCCTAATACAGCACACAAAAAAGACAACGCTGAGTAAATAATGACAGAATTATTATTTTTGTGTCAAATATTGTTTTCATGGCTTGTTTTCAGACATATGAGAGGGAAAAACACAATTAGGGACAAGATTTGCATTGGGGGCAGCCGTGGCCTAATGGATAGAGCGTTGGACTTGTAACCCGAGGTTGTGGGTTCGAATCTCGGCTCCGGCAAGACCCTTGAGCAAGGCACCAAACCCCCAGCTTCTCCCCGTGCGCCGCAGCATCGGCTGCCCACTGCTCCAGGTGTGTGTGCACTTGGATGGGTTAATTACAGAGAACACATTTCACTGCTGGTTATACTCTGTATAATTGTGTATGTGACAAATAAACAATTCTTCTTGATTTGAACAGTTTTGATATTCTGGTCTCTACACTGCAAAAAATAGAAATGTTTTGTTTTTCAGTACAAATATCTGAACATATTTAAATCAAGATACATTTGATTAAGAAGCAAAATGACAGAAGAAAATAACTAAAACTAAAAACTATATAAAAGAAAAAACATTTAAAAAACAAATATTACAAAAACACACAAGAAAATTGCTAAAACTAACTATTATTAAACATAAAACATAAAATAAAAACTAATAAAAAAATCATAGTATATCAGTGATCTTGCAATACTGGAGTGTAGATGTGGTTTTAATTAAATTTGATGGGAATTGACTTCTATTTTAGTCCAAATTATTGAATCAGATATCTCAAAAAAAACAATGTAAATAAGTAACAACCATGATTTGAAACGATCATTCATTTCTGTAGCACACACTGTGCAGGATGAGTTCAAGACGTTCAATCCTCACGTTTAGGAATTCGTCCAACAACCTCAAGTTGTTGCAACTGCAATAGAGTATCTACTATGTTAATTAAATGATCTCATAATACACTGAAGACACCTATATTGTGCTATATTCCTAAAAAAACACATTATCATGTATCTAAAGACTTAATTGTCTCAGACCGGGCGGACTCGTTCCTAAATGTCCCGATGGATTTCAGAGAGCGAAACAAATCTACAACCACGACCCGCTGTATCTAATGCCTTAATGAAGAAACACGCCTTTAATTAACAAACCTCTTACAATCCTGATTAGGTTCTACGGGGTTCTGTTAGGCTTCGTCCTCTTAAGTTGAATGATGAGAAATGCATCCCAGGGCTATGAGATGTTGTGAGGGTCACTGGAGGAGGATGATGTTCTGTCTATTACATCCAGACGAGCACAGCTTTCAAACACACCTCAGGGCACAAAACGCTCTCCGTTCATTCATTTACATCAGCCCTATTTGCCCAGTTTCCCAGGCCTGTATCTCTGCTTTGACAATGAGATGAAGCCGGAGGTACGTTTTGGTTTACTGCAGCAGAGAAGTCAGTCATACAGGTTTGAAACAGCATGAGGGTTAGTAAATAAAGACAGACGTTTCATTTTTGGATGAACTAGGCCTACTCCTTTAAAGAAAGAGATGAGACCGTGATCCTGCAATTAAAGACCTGCGAGAGTTTCTCTGAGAAAGATTCAGCTGAGGCCCATGGGACAATTAACTGAGATTTAACGAAGTCCCTTTTGTTTTCAATCCTGTTGCTTTTTTAGTTGACTTGCACTCGTCTTTTCGCTTCGCTTCGAGCAGAAAGCAGTGAGTTAATAGGCCCTGTGTGATCAGATTGGTCCATTAGGGGAATCATTTGTAAAAGGACTGAGAGAAAGAGACGATGGAGTCGGTCTACGGGCTATTTAGGTCAAATTTGAGCTTCATGTGACCACCGGTGTAGGTCTTTAGCTTGATAATCATTTCTGATTACATATCACATCTGCAGAATCACTGATTTTATATATATATATAAAAAATATATATATATATAGAGAGAGAGAGAGATGAGTGTAATGCTCCTGAAAGATTAGCTAATGACTTTTCCTAAATGTTTTCATGAAGTCAACCAGCTCAGAGAAGAATCACAGCATCAAAAAACCTGTTTTGAAGCAAAAATGTGTGTTGCATTTTAATAACAAAATTATAATAATACATTTAAAGGAAAACAAAGACTGTGCTAATGTCTTTTATGATCAAATGTACTTTTTGTTCCTATTAAATGCATTATATATTACAAAAATGAGTCATAAGTGAGTATATACTAGGCCTAAGACATTTGAATATGTTGCCTTAAAAAGACAAATTAATGCAAAGTTTAATGCAAAATATTAAAAATATACACTATTGTTTAAAAGTCTGGAGTCAGTAAGTTTTTACTAAACATATGAGAATGCATAATTGATGTCTGAAGGAGCATGTGATACAGAAGATGCTGAAAACCCAGCTTTGCATCACAGAAATAAATTACATGTTAAAATATATTAAAATAAAAAACAGCTATTATAAGTTGTAATAGTTTTTCACATTTTTACTGTATTTTTTATCAAATAAATGCTTCATTAAAAATGTTACAATAATCTTACTGACCCCAACCATGTATATGGTAGTTTAAATATGGTAGTTAAAAATAATGTTTTTTATAATGTAAAAAAATATACAAATTCAATAAATACAGTTTTTCCACCGTTTCTAGTGGGAACAAGACACCTGAATTGAGATTAAGTTCTAAGTGGGAAGATATTGTGGATATGTATTCTGTAGGCTATATGGTTAATAAACTACCATTCAACATGTGCCATTTGTGAGGAAATCTACTACAGTGCTTTTTAATAGTTTGTTTTGCTATCTCACATAGTGGCAGAGCTGCAGAATAGATGATGGAGGATCCCACAGTTGGCAAACAGCAGAGATTTGCTCCACTCCGTTCAGCCGCACACAGGGAAGCACCATTACCCGTCATAGACGCCCTCCCTGTGCGAGAAATGAGCAATTGACCCCGGCTGCTACTCTCAAACTGGCGCCGTATCAGAACCTGGGGGAACGTGTTGTCATCTGAATGAGATAAGTTTATTTTCTTCCGTCCGGCATTTGTTCTGGTATGCGGGGAGTCTGAACGGAGAGAGGAGAAGCAGCGGGGAACCCGTCACCGACACACGCTGCGAGAAACAAGAAACGGCCGTGAAACGTTTGGCCCTCACCCAAATCTCTGCCTCCACCTTCTGCGCCAGCTCCCAGCCTCGGAGAGAAACAGGAGGCGCCAATATTGTGGAACAAATTTCCGCTAATGTGAACCTGCTGGTGGAGACTCAAGGGAGGAAGGTGGACTCACATGACTATTCGAATCCACTTCACTGCTTTTATCTCTGACTGTGTGACGGTGTGTTGTTTCCAAGGCCTCAGACGGACAGAGTTTCTGGCCAATCGCAGCAGTCGAACCCCTGCTGTCCGTGCCGCATGTCTGATGCACCCGGCCAAGAGGTGTCACACTGCCCTTCTTCTGCGCTTTACTTTGCCCTTGAGCTTTGAAAACAAAACCACAAATCCATAAACACTAATGTTAATACATTTATCTTGAATCTGGGATTTGCAGAAGAGCTTAAAGAGATATTTAACCCAACAATGAAATGTGTCATCATTGAGGCCTACTCGGTCTCATGCCATCCAAACCCGCATGACTTTCTGTCTTCAGTGGAGCACAAAAGGAGATGCAAGGCATGCTGTTAAACTCAAAAAGCATCATGTAAGTGTCATAAAAGTAGTTCATGCAATGTCTGCTGTATTTTCTAAATCAATACAGCAGAATCTTTAAACTTTCAAGCTAACAAGGAACATTCTGTGCATGTTTTTTAAGAGTGACTTGTTTCAGAATGTCCCAATTCAAAAATAACATTCCCATAATGTTTGAATGTTCCTTTAACATACTTATAACCAAAAAAAGACAGTTCAGAGAACATTCATAAATTAAAACATTAGCCAATTGTTCTTTAGAACACATTTTTGTTTACACAGCATCTTAATAACACAATGCTTATAGGGGGAAAAGTCAAATGCATTGCACTTGGTAAAAATCTAACACATATAACTATTACAAAACTGTCTTTTATTAATGAATATGTTAGTTAGCTCTACATCCTAACAGCATTTCAGTGAATCTCATAGAGCCAGTAAAAAAACATGTCCAAATCATCTTTAATTTCTAAATTAAAATAAAACCAATATAAATTATATTTGACTGAAATAAATACAATATACATTTTTCTGTATTTATTTATAATTATTTTTGAAAAATAAGCTCATTGCTACACTGTGAAAATATACTCAACTCAACTTTATATAAATAACACCAATAAAAACAACGATAGTTGACCAAGGTGATGTACGATCAATAAAATATCAACAAAATAACACTCAAAACGACATAGATTAAAGAGTTTCGGGGGAGCAACAGCAAAGGCTCGGTCTCTTGATTTCAATTTAGCCCGAGGAACGTTTGAAGTCTCTGGTTGGAAGACCTAATAAACCTTCCAGGATCGTGAACAGATACGTCTTAAAAACAGTCTTCAGAGCCTTAAAAACCAGCAGCAGGACATTCAAATCAATTCTATAATGAATTGGGAGCCAATGCAAAGAAATTAAAACTGGGGTAAAGTGCTCTCGTTTATGCACATCACCAGTAAGGAGCCTAGCAGCAGCATTGTGTACCATTTGAAGTCGATTAAGAGATGTTGGTTTATACACATATAAAGGGAATTACAGTAACCGAGCCTCGATGAGATAAAAACATGAATGACTCTTTCAAAGTCTTTAAAAGAAAGAAATGGTTTCACTTTAGCTAAGACTCTGAGATAGAAAAAACAAATGGTTTTAATCGGTTTGTCAAATTAGAGAGCACAATCAAAATACACCCCCAAATTCATTACTACTGGTTTCACACGGAAGACAAATGGCCAAGATGGACAGAGTATAATATATCATAGCAGTAATTGTGGTATATCTGATGCAAATAAAGTGCATTTATTTAAAAAATTATATTAATGATACATTTATTTTGGAGGGAGAGGGATAATTATTCAGAAAAAAAAGTAAAACTATTCAAGATACTGAAATTAGGCATTGTGCAAATGTGTATGTATGTATGTATATATATATATATATATATATTTTTATTTATTTTTATTTTTTTAAGGCGAATGTTTTTTTAAGGTGAATTAAGGTGCTTCGTTTTTCTGAAATTTACCCTTTTAGTTTATTATAAGAGTTGTCAGGCAAAGAAAGACTCTTCTCTATGTCTACAATGACATACCATCGAAGAGTCCAAACGCTGTGCTTTTAGCAGTAAAGCCCTTATGAAACACAGACCCACAGTAAAAAGCAGACCTGTTAGCAGTAAAAGAGCCCATGGACCCTCGTGCGCTATTGTCACACGAGCAGGAAGGCGTTATCAATCTGAAGTGTGTTTGTGTGTGTGTTGTGTGTGTTTGTTTTGGGGGGAACGTCAATGATCTCCATAGCAACAGTGGGGTCCCCAGCTGTCATGTCTGGGCAGAGATATGTGTCATGAGCCTGGGGACCACTTAACCTAAACGGGAGTTTAACTCCGGGAGTTCAGGGTCTGTCTGCGCAGATTTCTGCTTAAAATGCAAAGATGGGGACCCAAGGGGCCCCGCAGTACCAGGGCCCCGTGTCATCTATGAAACACGGCGATGCACACTTGCTCTTTAGATCTAATTAAGCCTCAACGGCAGGGAAGTGAACTGGAGAGGAGAGGGAAAACACGGAATAAGAAGAGCCACCAGAATATGAAGGAACAACATCCAATCACAAGTGGGATTTCTTTCAAATCAGAGCTGTTACACATAGACAGCAATGAGACGAAGAGCAAGATCAGACTTTTAATACCAAGAGACCAATCAAAGCTTATAAAACTGATCAATTGTAGGAGAAATATCTGAGATGAAGTAGATCCATAAATAAAACATGAGATTTATGAGCTTTGAAAAAGCAACTTCTGCTATAAAATTAGCTTGGTTGCTTCTTAAAAGAAAATTATAATTACTAAAGTTTTGCTTATTCATTGCTCATGAGTCTTTCATAAAAGCATTAACTTAATCTCGGTTATTAATAATTACTTAAAACACATGAAAAGACACTATACATATATCTAAACAATCATGGAATTATGTCACAAAATATGTCAAGATCATATTTAATAATAAAAAACTAAAATAAAAAAATATATATTTCATTTCAGAACACAGAATAATTTTAGCCCAGTTTTAAAATATTTGTATTATTATTATACAATATAAAGCTATCACATTAATTATAAATATTTCCATATTCATATTGAGATCAGGGATTTCGTTATTGCAGAAATCATTTTAAATGTACGTAAAACATTTTCCATTGACATTGTTGTCACAATCCAGCAAAATAAATAAATAAATACATTACATACTCAATTTAATTATATATAAAACACAATAATAATAATAATACAAAATGTTGTATTATTATTATTATTAACATATATAATATCAAGCTATAAAATGAATGTGGACAGCAGCTCAGGTCGTAGGAAAATGTAATTCATATTTATAACGAGATTTCAGAAATCTGAGCACAGTTTGAGACCTTCTTGAAATCCTCTGAAACTCTACAGAACTCTACAGATTCCTTTTTCTAGGAGAATAATCTCAATTTATACAAACGTTCTAAAGCAAGAATCTCCTTTTGCTCTTTATTTAATCTCACTGATGTCTGTGAGGAGCTATTGAGATATTAAAGAGACCTCCTTAACCAGTTTTATTTCTGATGCTTATTAATTCTGATTGATGCTCATATCAATATCCTCTATGTTGCTCGTCTCCGCTGCTCTCAGATAGATCATTATAAACTTGTGAAAGGGATGTTCAGCTATGCATTATTAATCTGCCTTCATTCTAATGACCAGATCGATCATTTCTTGGATAAGTAGAGCGTTTGGCCGGGTCAGTGGAGGCCCGACTCTTTGAATGAACAGAGTGTATTTTCCTTGACACATTGCCAGAGACAGCTCCGACATAAAGCCCCTGATGTCTCTGAAAGGGAAAACGCTGCATTGTCCTGGACGGTCCCCTTCTGGACGGGAAGGGCTGGCTAATCAAATGCCTGTTTCCTCTGCAGCTGGTTTTCAGGAGGTAAAAAGAAGCTGACCTCCATCCGTATGCTCCATCCCTCTCTACCCCCCAGGGACCATTCAGCCGGCTTTAGGGGCAAAATGAGGTGTAAGTCTATTAAAAGGGTGTTTGTGCCCCAGTCAATGTCCCAGCGGGAGTCCCTGCTTTCTAATTCAGGTGCAGCTAATTTCCCTTATTCTGCTCATGGCCTGACATACGGCCGCCACGCAGAGACAAGGCATTAATAAACAATTATAGAGATTAGACAGCCAAAGGATGAAGGCCTAGGCCACACTTCAAAAGAGTGCTGAAATCTGCATGCAGCTCAATACCCTAGCAAACACCTGAAACACCCTAGCAACTGCATAGCAGTGTGCTAAAAACATCCAAGATATCCCTTAGCAACACCATAGCAACCAAGCAACAACACAATGTGACAAAAACATTCAGAACATTGCAGAAAACACTTAGCAACATCAAAGCAACATGCTGAAGAACATTCAGAACACATTTGAACAGTGCCCTGATAACCTCTCATAACACCCAAGCAACAGCAAACATGTTAAAAACTCAAAATACCTTAGCAACCACAATCCACCTGCAGCCTCCCAGAACACCCAAGCAACAACAGCAAGACATTAAAACACTCGAAATACCATAGCAACACTAGTTACCTGGCAACAACAAAAAACACACAAGCAACAACATGGCAACTCATTAAAACACTTGAAATACCATAGAAACACTAATCCCTTGGCAACAACTTGAAAAGACAAACAACAACATGGCAACACGTTAAAACACCAAAATACCATAGCAACCAACTTGGATGCCCAAGACACAACATAGCAACACATTAAAACACTCAAAATACCATAGAAACACTACCCCCCTAGCAACAACAAAGAACACACAAGCAACAACATGGCAACACGTTAAAACACTCAAAATACCATAGCAACACTAATTCCCTAGCAACAACAAAGAACACACAAGCAACAACATGGCAACACGTTAAAACACTCAAAATACCATAGCAACACTAATTCCCTGGCAACAACAAGGAACACACAAGCAACAACATGGCAACTCATTAAAACAATCAAAATACCATAGCAACAATAATGCCCTGGCAACCACCTGCCCAAGCAACACATTAAAACACTCAAAATACCGTAGCAACACGAATCCCAAGGCAAGCAAATAGAACACCGAAGCAAGTTAAGGTAATATTGATCATACTTTCCACTTATGCAATTTACTGTGATTATCGGACCAACAAATGAAAGCCAAAACACATGACAACACAACTAAAACATATAATTTTAAAATAAAAACTTGAATGATTTCTACAACACGCTCTTTGACCAATAAGAACATCAGAGTTCGAATTCTATGTGTTCCTGCTTGACTTTAAAAGTGGTTCTTTGCAAACCCCAAAATGCATCTTACTCATTCCTATCCATTAAACACTTCATCAGTGATGCCGCTGGTGTGCAAGCAGTCCAAATGGAGCTGAAAGCATGGTCAAATTAACCAGAATATTCAATAAACACTTGCAAATGACAGTCAACTTGCTTAATAGAAAGACCTAAAATAACCAGAGTCCTGAAGCAACCAAATATTCTTTGCTCAAGAACACAACAAAACTCCCCCAATATCTAGATAACTTTAAGAACAACATTAAAAGTTATTCACGCTCTCTCTCTCACATGAATATTACGCAGAAGGACAAACCCACAATTCAGCATGAAACGTGAGGCTTCAAACACATCGATAATATCATTCCATCACTGGTGAAAGGAAGTGGGGGGGGGGGGTGGGGGGGGGGGGGGGGGGCACATTTATCAAGGCGAAAAAGTGTAAATGGTGGCGGTCCTCATTCAGCCTTCGCCCTGAAATGGGATCCTGCTTCTTTATCAAAATGAAACGGCTGCCAAGATTGGGAAACTAACAATTGCATTCACGGACACTCTGCTTCATGAAAAGAGCTAATTAAGGGCTGGCAATTTTAGCGTCGCACATTCAAACTCTTTAATTGAAAAGAAAATAAATAAGAGCGGGAAGGAGAACGTAAGCGACTGTGGAAGGACGGGTGAATTCAGTGACGGAGGCAGATGGCATCAAATAGCTGAGAATTATAAAGTCAATGGCCTCTCCCAGCATTGTACGCACTGATGGCTTAAGGGCCAACTCCGTATGGTATCAAAAAGCCGATTGAACCTTTTTGAATTTGAGCTCCAATCTGGCAGAAGTTCAACTTTAATTGAAAAGTTTTCTGTACTTCTGGTTTTCAAAGACGGGCGAAGAAAGCATCGCGAAGCCGGTTATGGGCCTCCTTTCTAATGAACGGCAGAATGTTTTCACCCCTCTTTTTTGGCTCAGTCTGGACTGTGTAATTGTTTGATAATTCATCTCGGAGGTCTAATTTACCCCCTGTTGGGTGGGCTGTATGTTGCTCTGTGTTTTCCGCTGACTCTGGTAAGAACTAGCAGAGAGATGGCTGGGCTCCGTAGGTGGGCGTCTATTTAAACACGTAACAGTTTGAATTTTATCTACGTTAACCCTGTAGGCAATCGCCATTTATATGCTAAACTTACAGAGAGTTAGAGGCAGCACTTTGAAAAGTTTGGAAAACACGGCTTGTTTTTGCACAACGGCTCATTTTAAAAATAAAATTGACTTTTTACATCTTTTCATGTTGATACAATCCTTTATATGTTTTTACTCCTGTGAAATACTAAATATCTGAGCTCCTATTTCCTCTACAAGAAACACAAAGAACAGAGGGGGGGGGGGGGGGGGGGTAATGAGGGGGGGGGGGGGGGTAATAAGGGTTATTTATTGGGATTGATGGTTCTATGAAGAACCTTTAACATCCATAGAACCTTTGAACAAAATATTATTTGTGAAAAAAAAAAAAGTTATTTCAATTATTAAAATTTTCTACATGAAAAGGAGAAAATGTTTATTTTAAGAACTGTTCACTGAAAGGTTCTTTAGTACAGTGGCCCAGTAGAAACAAGTCACAACACAACGGAAACAAGTCGCAACACACAAAAAAAATAGCATAGCACAATGGAAACAAGTCGCAACACAACAAAATTAGCATAAAAAATGGAAACAAGCCACAATACAGTGGAAAAAAGTTGCAACACAACGGAAACAAGTCACAACACAATGGAAACAAGTCACAACACAATGGAAACAAGTCACAACACAATGGAAACAAGTCACAACACAATGGAAACAAGTTGCAACACAACAAAATTAGCACAACACAATTAAATTAGCACAACAAAATAGAAACAAGCCACAATACAGCGGAAACAAGTCGCAACACAATGGAAATGTCACAACACAACAAAATTAGCACAAAAAATGGAAACAAGCCACAATACAATGAAAAAAAGCCGCAATACAACAAAAACAAGTCGCAACACAACGGAAACAAGTCACAAAACAACAAAATTAGCACAACAAAGTGTAAAAAAAGTCACAAAACAAAGGAAACAAGTTGTAACACAACAACATTAGAACAACAAAATGGAAACAAACCACAATACAATGGAAACAAGTCGCAAAACAACAGCTACAACACAACAAAATTAGCACAACACAAAGGAAACAAGCAGCAACACAATGAATTTTGCACAACAAAACGGAAACAAATCGCAACACAACGCAATCAAGCTGCAGCACAACGAAATAAGCACAACACAATGCAAACAAACCACAATGCAAAGAAATTAGCACAACACGATGGAAACAAGCTGCAACACAACAAAATTAGCACAACACAGTGGAAACATGCCACAACGCAATGGAAACAAGTCGCAACACAACAAAATTAGTCCTATGCTAAATAATTCCGGATCGGAACAAACTGTTCTTTTTTGGAGGAATTATTCCCGTTAAAACAAAATGAAAAACACATGAGATGATTATTTCCTTCAATAAAGTTTCATCAGATGACAAGGCATTTTTACCACTGATTAATTGTATGTTTGGTTTTAGGATTCAGTGTTGCTATTTCACGTTGTAAATTGTCTATTTTGACTGGAGAACCCTGCTGCTAATTTTATTTGACCTGTCAATCAAACTATCAGAAATAGGCCACACCCACTTTCCAATTTTCGGCTGAACAACAGGAGGCCTATTAAAGTGAACTGAAGACTAGATCATACACTCACATCACATTCAGCTCCACTGTTAACACAATTTACTACAATTGCCTCAGTTGTTATGTCGGTCTTTCCCTGATTTAACGGATACATTTGGCGTCCACACACACAAGCACACAGATTGAGGGCTGGTTCAGTTTGTTAATGACTTCACAGTCAAAACCCAGAACCAACACTGCTCGCTGACATTTCAAAGCAAAGATAAATGTAACTAGATTTGTACATTTCATGCATGTTTTATCATCTACCAGGCACAATGTAACATTAATTTTGAGTATCTGTGCACAAATTTAAACTGAGCAACTAACACAGAGGGATCAAAGCAAGCGTTTCGTCCTGTAGCCGCTGGCAGATGGGTAAAATCACTCAGCTAAAGTAACAGCTGCCATTTCCAGTAAAGTACTGATTGCTTCAGTAGTTGAGTTTTCAGCAGTCTGCCATAATGAGAACATCTCACCAGCTATATGATCACATACACTTGTCAAAATAGCACTGTGCTATCAAGAAATTACATTATAGGACAATATAGAGAACCTTTCAACAGCTTGTGTCAACGAAATAAAAATGTGTAATATAATTTTAACTGCTCCTAAAACAGGCCATGCTGTTGATTCGAGGGAATTCAGTAAATGCATGAAAAACACGAAGGCAAGAATCTATACATGTCAGATTACATGCAAGCTCTTTACTATAATGTTATTTTTGTCCTCCACAAACGTATAAAAAAATCCCTGCATATTTGAGATATGCTAAAAGTGAACGTAAATGAAATTAATATTTTCTAGCTTGTGGTACCAACTTTGACCAGTAGGGGCACCGTCGGAAACGCTCAAAGCATAGACTGGAATGCAAAATGCATAAAACGTAATAAAACAAAAATGCATAAAACGTATTTACGCCTTTAAGGTAAAAGACACTAGAGAAAGAAAAGAGAAAAAAAACAGAGGCACTTGTATTTTTTGGGCCCTTTATTTTTTGACTATTTGCTTCCATAACATGTCTTATATTGTGAAATACATATATGTTTATTTTTATTGCACTTGTATTGCACTTGTATTTGCATCAATAGAGTTCACTTACCAATGCCAAAGTCTTCACTTCAGCAGCCCTTGCACACACTAAACTTTGTTCCAGCGTATATTCTGAAGGTTTTTACAGAAGGGTTCGTTCACTCGACCTGGTTTATATTACATTTTACTCTGAAAAACATGAGATGGACAGTATTTTCTGATTTATGGAGAAATAAAATCAAATAAAAAAATCAAATAAAAACTTTAACCTTAAAAGAAAATAATAATTTTGAACCTGGTTTATTCAACGTTCAGATTTATGTTCTGTAAATGTATTTATATTAGTGATTATTTGGTTACATAATGCATCATTTACATATAACATTTTAGAAAACTTAACATAATCAAAAGGGAAGAAGTAGTGATATATTATTATTTTTATATTGTTAACCCTTTTAACCAGTGGTGTCTTGCATAATTTGTTTCTTACAGTTTTGAATTTTTCATAAAATTATATTATAATATTGTAACAATAGTAAATCAGGTTTGAACTGATTAAAACGGCAGCTAGTTCCTCATTCTCAGCACTAGGCCTGTGATCTCAGAGAAAAAGACTCTCGCTCTCTCGAAGTGCTTGTGTAGAAGGATGTTGAGCTGAAGCGTCTTCTCAAGAGGCTTTTCTGTGAGCATCAGGCTGTGTCTGTGATGTGACGCTGTATTCACTAGATTTTCCTCTCAGACAGACATTATGCAGCATGTGTGGATGAACCGGGCAGATTTCCCCATGAGTCTCTTTCACACAGCTCTTCCCATTACAGCCGAGAGGATGAGTTCTGAACTCGGTGGAAATATAACGGGGAGATTCAGTTAATGGAAGTACTGTGCTGGGAATAGACTCACGTTCACACACACACACACACGCACACACACACACACACGTTTAGCTTTACTATGAACCTGATAATGTGTTAAGTCGGTTTTGAGTGTAAAGCCTTTTAAAGAAGCCACATCATGAAAAACAGGACAATGTCAACCAATGGACCACCGGTCACAATGTAAGAGTGGAAAATGGTCGTAAAAACAGACTTTAGAAGTTGGACCACACAAAAATAATGTTTCATAGTGTACTGTGTGAACAAATGTGGTGATTTTACCAAGGTCAAAAGGTCAAAGCATGATGTGTCATAGGAAACACACTGCCCTGAGCACCTTATTGATTTAATAAAACAATGCCAGATGCAATATGATAAAGACATTTGTGTAATAAAAAAGAGCTTGACTATATTAAAATGATAAACCAAATTTCCAGCAAGTGATAGTGTATAAAGATTTGGGGTCAGTAAGATTTTAAATGTTATTAAAACGAGGTCTCTTTTGCTCATCAATTATGTATTTGTTCAAAAACACAATAAAAATCAACAACATTGTGAAATATAATTAAAATTTAAAATAACAGTTTACCATGTGAATATCTGTTAAAAAAAGCTGTATTTTTCAGCATCATTACTGCAGTCTTCAGTGTCACATGATCTTCAGAAATCATAATAATATGCTGATTTGCTGCTCAAGAAACATTTCTGATTATTCTCAATGTTGAAAACAGCTGCGCTACTTCAACTGATACATTTATTTCTTCAGGATTGTTTGATGAATATAAAGTTCAAAAGAATTGCATTTATTTGAAATATAAAAAAATTGTAACATTATAAATGTCTTTACAGGCACTTTCGATCAATTTAATGCGTGCTCGCTGAATAAAATTGTGATTTTTGTTTAATCTTACTGACCCCTAACATTTGAATAGTAATTCATTACCTGTAAGCAATCCATAATTCCACGGTGGCTCATTCGATAAGAATTTATAGATGAACTACCTGAACTATAAATTGAGTGTATTTAGCAATATTGTGCAATCAATAAAATACACTGTCAGTGAGAGAAAAAAAAGAACAGACATCACTCTATTTGGAAAGAGATACAATTCTAATGCCCCCTAGATGAGCATGAAATGGCTCCACCTGAAGATGAAGTGTGAGTCCCAGAGGGGCGTCCCGTTCTGGCAGCTGTGTGACAGTTAACCTGAGGTGTTGCTGATCAGCCGCCGCTATCAGCATATGTGCTCCGTTTCTACAGAGAGAAAGAGGTCTGGGGCTCAACCTGAGGTTATTGATCCTTCACAGGTTCATTTCAACTTAATTGTGCTTGAAATGAGGTGTGCACAGACACAAACACACACACACACACACACACACACACACACACACACACACACACACACCTGCATAAGAATCCTTGATGGATTGATTGCTCTGTTCATTCAGTAATTCAGTACAAATAGAAATGTGTGGAGCAATTACAGATATACTCACATGGATATTTATGCAGTTATGCCAAAAAAACAGAAGTTAAAGGAACAGTTCACACAAAAGGGAAAATATTACTTACCCCGTGTCATTCCAGTCATTCGATTTCTTTATTGGATGTCTGAGCTTCAGTTGTCCATGTAAACACTCCATAAAGGACCATAGAAGTGGAACGTGTGGAACTGTTACAGTGAATAATTATTATATGGAAACTGTTCACACTATTTGTGCTTTTCCTCAAAGCTTCGTATATGGCTTCAACCTTGAAAATATAATTTACAAGGAATAAATATAATGATGTAAATCGCTATTTTCAATTATATGTATGAAAAACAGAAGCTTGGACATTCTGTCAACCGTCTAATTTTGTGTTCAGCAGAAGAAAGACAGAGTCGGATTAACAAGATGGTAAGTAAATGATAGCCTTGTTTCTAAATATAACATTTATATTAGTATACGACAGTAAAATATAACTATAAAATACGAAAAATCAAATGTAAAAAACTGATTTCGCAAACTGAAATAAAGCTGAAATAAAATAAAATCTGAAAATCTGAAATGAGAAAGGATAAATTAGACACTGAACAATAAGTGAAAGAAGAAAATATTAAAACTAAAGGAATAATACATTACATATATTATTAAATCAAAAGCTGTATAGAAACACTTAACATTACTATTAATTTTACATTATTAAAAAATGACAAAAGCACACAGAATTATTAAAACTATAGGCCTAAATTAAAAATAAATATTACTGAAAGCTCATTCACAATATTAATAAATACTACAATAGTATATAAATAACACTAAACATACCACTGGTTATGATGGTCATATTATCATATTTTATTTATATATTCCTGTATAAGCAAATATGATTAGAGTCTGATCTCACAATAACTCAACCGCATCTCTGCACGAAACGTGTTGCTTCAGCAGCTCAAACACAAACAAACAGAAGCACAGCAAAACATTATTTTCCATTAACAGATCATAATTCAATCATTATATCTCGATTGATTATGAACACAATCACACAGATATATCGAGCAGGATCACGAGAGGAAGGATGTTTAACAGAGTGTGGTTAAAGCCCTTTCCCAGTGAAGCACGAGGACATCAGCTTTACATGTTCACTTTCAGATATCCAGCCTTTCCTTTGACATGTTGATTTAATCAGCCAAGAAGAGATCGTTAGTGTGACACTGACCAACTACAAACAGAGAATACAGCATATAAACCGCAAACACTTACTGAATCTGTGCTGTTTGCACATTCCCTCCAAAATGATGTCACTTCCTGGTTTATGTTGTCACTATTAACTTTAAAGGAATAGTAAAAAAAATAAAAAAAAATACTAAATTAAAATCAAGGACACATGAAAACCCTAAAAAATTATCACAATTTAACAATGTCAATAATATTCTCCAGAAAACATTTTTGGCAAAATTTCCCATTTTGTGTTTCAAAGTAGAAAGAAAATCACATGGATTCAGAATAAAATTCAGAATCATTTATTTTCAAAGATCTAACCACAGATTAGTGCTGATGTGAATAAATACAGTTTCTTTTGATGTTATATGAATATGATGTATGGCCCTTCTAACCAAACATACCAATGTTACATGCCAGGGGCCACGTGTACTGCAGTAACAGACATTAATAATCCACATGGTGTAATGGGGAAATGTTAACACACACAGAAGGGGAAAGATTTCATTTGCATGGCAGATTAGGGGCCATGTGGAGAGTCAGTGCCGCAGGCCGTCCTCTGAACTAATAGGATCTAGTCTCCTAAAATCTGTTAAAACAATTGAGTAAAACCAAATACAATCTCACAACGTTTGACTGGAACCCACTGTCTCTGGAGAGAGAAACACACACAAACACACACGCATCGTAATGCCTGAGGCGCGCACAACACACACACACACACACGCACACACACACACACACACACACACACACACACACACACACACACACACACACACGATACTAGACAAATGTAAGAAAAGAGGATGGAGAGACTGATTAACTACAGACAAAGGTCACATTTCAATATTTTGAACATTTGTCACATTTCTGATCCAGTTTGACAGGACAAAGTCAAACTCATGCATATTTACAAGACTTAAGATTGTGAACTGTATTTTTATTGGTTTATTTTAGAGATTGCATGCATACAATATCATGTTCATATCTATGTCAAAAAAATATACTTTGGTCCCAAAATGTATTTAGAAATGTAAGAGCATACAAAGATGTCATTGCATTGAGCTTGTGATGTTTTCTGTAATATTCACATTACCAATAAAG